>JAXQQM020077303.1:0-14662 GCA_034641835.2 Pinus albicaulis | reverse complement strand
GGTGCATGCATGAGTTTGCATGGCACATGGTGAATGCATGGAGTTGCATGTCACATGCATGGAGTTGCATGGCGCTTGTGAAGGTTGCAGGGCGAATGCATGGAGTTGCATGTCGCATGCAAAGACAATCCTTTCTTGTTGAGAGGGAGTGTTGAAGATTTCAACAAGAAATAGTGAAGGAGGCATCCTGAAACATCTTTCCTGATCCTAGTTGGAAAGTGATCACCAAAACTAGGTGGGGGCCACACAAGTGATTTTTTGTCGCAAAGTCTATTTTTAGACTATGTCTATTTTTAGACATATGGATCATGGTCTATGAGTTGCAGGATGTTATTTATGGATGATTGGTCATGTTGGTAAAAAATAGATGGACCTCTATTTTTAGATTATCAAGGGTATTCTATTTAGATCACAAAGCAAAATAACAACAAATATTATTAGCTCTTAATAATATTTGGACTATAAACATTATCTTATCCTCTTGGAGCACTTCAGTTTGAGCTATGGATGTGGCACATGTAGCTGACAGAAGGAATTACACTATTCCTAGGGTTTAGTTGAGCTATTGCATGGTTGACTTCAGTTAGAACTCATGTGGCAGATTTTGGTGGAGTTGATGAGACAGTTGGTGGAGTTGTGTTCGGTTTAACTTAGTTGAACTAGTTGTATTTAGTCTAACTAAAAAATACACTAGTGATGAGTGGTGTGAATTAATTATTAATTAATTCACTAATTATTAACTCATATATCAACTAAAGAATACATCATTTTAATGCAATGCATGGACAGTTCAGTGGAGACCAGTGTTAGAGGTGGGTGAAAGGGTGAGTGTGGCTATCAGTTGTGACTATACTTGTGCATGAGATTTGCACACACATTGATTGAGATTGCCAATGAGGATTTCACAGTACAAGCCAAGGGGATTCGAACTTGGATCTCATTCATTCTCATCTTGGATTGCGCAGTAGAGGCAGGCAAACAGTGGAGGAGATTTGAACTTGTGACTTGTTCAGATCTGAGCTAGTTTGTGTGTAAATTTTGGAGATAGTACTGAGTACTTGTGAGGAGTATTGTACTATGGTTGTTACATGTTCTCTATCATTATAGTATATAGATAGTTGGGGGTTTTCAGCTGTATGCTTTCCCCATTACATACTGTGTTATATGTGTGTTTGACTACTGTGTTTATGTGCGCATGCGACTGTTTCTATTTCTGCATATTCATGATCAATTGTAGAAGAGGTAATGTATTATGCATGAAGCTCAAATAGTGTGTAATCAGGATAATCTCGGTGAATAATTTAGCTATTATTCAAATTTATACATGGTATCGGAGCAGAATTGATCATCGGATCTATTACAGTGATTACAATTTATTTCGGTAGACAGAGTCTGTAAGCGGGCCAGGTAGCCTCTGGATCCATCCTTTCTTTGAAAGGTGATATATCCAGTAAATGCCCCTACAGTCAATCTCTGTGCTAGAAATACTTTGGTCTCACATTAGATCAGAAGCGGTTGAGTTTTGAGCCGGTGGAATTCGAATTTGCAGCAGTGTTTTCTTGGTGTCGAAGTCAAAATGTCTTATCAAGGATTGCGATTGGAGTATGCTCTTGAAGGCAACTTGAATTATATTGCATGGAGAGATAGGATGGAGGCGGTGCTCGATGACAATGGGCTGAAGGAGTTCATAGATTCTGAAGTTCCAAAGCCTAGCGATGCAGCCTTGGTTGAGGCTTGGCAAAAGAAGACAGTAAGGTGTCGAAGGATTCTGTTGGAGGGCGTGAAGGATCACATAGTATCCAGCCTGCATGGAAAAGCTTCTCCATACTTGATGTGGAAAGTGTTGAAAAATTTATTCCATAGCAAGAGCGACCAGAGGAAGTTGGCGCTCAAGGATAAACTAAGGAAAATAAAGATGGAGAAGAATGACACTATTCCGGTATACTTGACAAAGTTTGTCCACTATAGGGATGAGCTTGGGAGTGTAGGAGTTAGTGTGGATGATGAGGACTTGGTGAGCTTGGCTCTCCTTGGTCTTCCGAAGAGTTGGCATTCCTATGAGGATTCTGTCAATGGTCGGGAGAAATTGCCAGGATGGGAACGACTTTGGTCGGATCTTGTGCAAGAGGAGATAAGGCGGAGTACCAGGGATGGATCTTCATTAAAGGCATCTGATGAAGAAGATTGCACTTTGGCTGCCAAAGCAAGGAAGGGGAAGGGCAAGAAGAATGCTTCTCAATCCGGTGCGGATGGTAAAGAGCGTGACATGTCCAAAGTGAAGTGTTTTCACTGTCACGATCATGGACATTATGCCACGAATTGTCCACAAAAGAAGAAGAACAAGCAGGCTGCTGGAGCTACCACTGGTGAGGCTCTTGCCTCAACATTTGAGCTGGACTTCTCATTGATCGCATGCATGGTGTCTAGTGCATTGGGATCGGGGTGGTATTTTGATAGTGGTGCTTCCTTTCACATGACGGGAGATGTGAATCTTTTCAGTGACTTGGTGGAGAAAGATCTCCAGTTGCATGTTGAGTTGGGCGACAATGGACGATACAATGTGACCGGCATTGGTACCATAACCTTTCAGAGGGAGTCAGGTAAAATCATTCTTTTACAAGATGTAGTGCATGTTCTAGGTTTAAAGAAGAATTTAATCTCAGTCGCAATGTTAGAGGATAAAGGGTATGAAGTTGTCTTCAGTGAAGGAAAAGTTTTCCTTCGGCACAAGGAAACAAGACAAGTCAAGAAGGTTGGGATTCGAGCAAAGAATCTCTACAGACTTGAAGTAGATGGAATGTCTACGGAGCTTCCTACTGTTGGGAAGTGTAAGAAAGACATGCAATTGAAGCTTGAGAGGGAACACGTTTTGCATGCAGGTAATAGTGAACCTCGGGATGTGGAGCAGCCACAAGATGAGGATCATGGAGTGGAAGAAACCACTCATGCAGAGAAATTTCGTGCCAGATGGGCAGAGGGAGTGCATGTAGCTATACCACCAGGTGAGAGGTGGGGCGACATGCATGAGTAATCCAAAAAGGAGATTTCTGGGCAGGATTCATTGAGATGGTGTAGGGCGAATGCATGGAGTTGCATGGCGCTTGTGAAGGTTGTAGGGCGAATGCATGGAGTTGCATGTTGCATGCAAAGATAGTCCTTTCTTTTTGAGAGGGAGTGTTGAAGATTGCAACAAGAAACAGTGAAGGAGGCATCCTAAAACATCTTTCCTGATCCTAGTTGGAAAGTGATCACCAAAACTAGGTGGGGACCACACAAGTGATTTTTGTCGCAAAGTCTATTTTTAGACATATGGATCATGGTCTATGAGTTGGAAGATGCTATTTATGGATGATTGGTCGAGTTGGTAAAAATAGATGGACCTCTATTTTTAGACATTGGGCGGAATCTATTTTTAGACTGCCGGGCTAAAAATAGAACAGTCAAATATTATTAACCCTTAATAATATTTGGACTATAAACATTATCTTATCCTCTTGGAGCACTTCAGTTTGATGCTTGGATGTGGCACATGCAGCTGACAGAAGGACATACGCTTTTCCTAAGGGTTAGTTGAGCTATTGCATGGTTGACTTTAGCTAGGAACTCATGTAAGGTAGCTTGGTGGAGTTGTGTTCGGTTTAACTTAGTTGAACTAGTTGTATTTAGTCTAACCGAAAAATACACTAGTGATGAGTGGTGTAAATTAATTATTAATTAATTCACTAATTATTAACCTTTACAAATCAACTAAAGAATACATCAGTTAATCGCAATGCATGGACAATTCAGTGGAGACCAGTGTTAGAGGTGGGTGAAAGGGTGAGTGTGGCTATCAGTTGTGACTATACTTGTGCATGAGATTTGCACACACATTGATTGAGATTGCCAATGAGGATTGCGCAGTACAATCCAAGGGGATTCAAACTTGGATCTCATTCATTCTCATCTTGGATTGCGCAGTGGAGGCAAGCAAACAGTGGAGGAGATTTGAACTTGTGACTTGTTCAGATATGAGCTAGTTTGTGTTTAAGTTTTGGAGATAGTACTGAGTACTTGTGAGGAGTATTGTACTATGATTGTTACATGTTCTCTATCATTATAATATACAGATAGTTGGGGGTTTTCAACTGTATGCTTTCCCCATTACATACTGTGTTACATGTGTGTTTGACTACTGTGTTTATGTGTGCATGCGACTGTTTCTATTTCCGCATATTGATGATCAATTGTAGAAGAGGTTATGTATTATGCATGAAGCTCAAATAGTGTGTAATCAGGATAATCTCGGTGAATAATTCAGCTATTATTCAAATTTCTACATGGTATCGGAGCAGAATTGATTATCGGATCTATTACAGTGATTACAATTTATTTCGGTAGACAGAGTCTGTAAGCGGGCCAGGTAGCCTCTGGATCCATCCTTTCTTTGAAAGGTGATATATCCAGTAAATGCCCCTATAGTTGATCTTTGTGCTAGAAATACTTTGTTCTCACATTAGATCAGAAGCGGTTGAGTTTTGAGCTGGTGGAATTCGAATTTGCAGTAGAGTTTTCTTGGTGTCGAAGTCAAAATGTCTTATCAAGGATTGCGATTGGAGTATGCTCTTGAAGGCAACTCGAATTATATTGCATGGAGAGATAGGATGGAGGTGATGCTCGATGAAAATGGGCTGAAGGAGTTCATAGATACTGAAGTTCCAAAGCCTAGCGATGCAGCCTTGGTTGAGTCTTGGCAAAAGAAGACAACAAGGTGTCGAAGGATTTTGTTGGAGGGCGTGAAGGATCACATAGTATCTAGCCTGCATGGAAAATCTTCTCCATACTTGATGTGGAAAGTGTTGACAGATTTATTCGAAAGCAAGAGCGACCAGAGGAAGTTGGCGCTCAAGGATAAACTAAGGAAAATAAAGATGGAGAAGAATGACACTATTTCGGTGTACTTGAAAAAGCTTGTCCACTATAGGGATGAGCTTGGGAGTGTAGGAGTTAGTGTGGATGATGAGGAATTGGTGAGCTTGGCTCTCCTTGGTCTTCTGAAGAGTTGGCATTCCTATGAGGATTCTGTCAATGGTCGGGAGAAATTTCCAAGATGGGAGAGACTTTGGTTGGATCTTGTGCAAGAGGAGATAAGGCGGAGTACCAGGGATGGATCTTCATCAAAGGGATCTGATGAAGAATATTGCACTTTGGCTGCCAAAGCAAGGAAGGGGAAGGGCAAGAAGAATGCTTCTCAATCCGGTGTGGATGGTAAAGAGCGTGACATGTCCAAAGTGAAGTGTTTTCACTGTCACGATCATGGACATTATGCCACGAATTGTCCACAGAAGAAGAAGAATAAGTAGGCTGCTGGAGCTACAGCTGGTGAGGCTCTTGCCTCGCAATTTGAGCTGGACTTCTCATTGATCGCATGCATGGTGTCTAGTGCATTGGGATCGAGGTGGTATTTTGATAGTGGCGCTTCCTTTCACAAGATGGGAGATGTGAATCTTTTCAGCGACTTGGTGGAGAAATATCTCCAGTTGCATGTTGAGTTGGGTGACAATGGACGATACAATGCGACCGGTATTGGTACCATAACCTTTCAGAGGGAGTCAGGTAAAATCATTCTTTTACAAGATGTAGTGCATGTTCTAGGTTTAAAGAAGAATTTAATCTCAGTCGCAATGTTAAAGGATAAAGGGTATGAAGTTTTCTTCAGTGAAGGAAAATTTTTCCTTCGGCACAAGGCAACAGGACAAGTCAAGAAGGTTGGGATTCGAGCAAAGAATATCTACAGACTTGAAGTAGATGGGATGTCTACGGAGCTTCCTATTGTTGGGAAGTGCAAGAAAGACATGCAATTGAAGCTTGAGAGGGAGCAAGTTTTGCATGCAGGTAATAGTGAACCTCAGGATGTGGAGCAGCCACAAGATGAGGATCTTGGAGTGGAAGAAACCACTCATGCAGAGAAATTCCGTGCCAGATGGGCAGAGGGAGTGCATGCAGCTATACCACCAGGTGAGAGGTGGGGCGACATGCATGAGTAATCCCAAGAGGAGATTTATGGGTAGGATTCATTGAGATGGTGTGGATCTCATGAATTGAACCTGGCTACGATGTGCCCACAGTGCAGCAGTAACATGATCAGTTGGATTGATGCAGGCAGATCAAAGTGACAGTGTCGGATACTGGAGCGCGGATCAGAGTTGACAGCAAGTGCAAGAGTGCATGGGTGCAAGAATTCAACAACGCAGTGGTTCCTGATGACATGTGCAGTTGGTACCAGCAGAAGTCGAAGAATTTGATGATAGATGCATGGAGTTGCATGGTGCATCATACTTATTGAGTTGTTTGGAGCCTATTCAGTTTCAGAAGAGTTGCAGAGCAGATGCATGGAGTTGCATGGCGCTTGTGAAGGTTGCAGGGCGAATGCATGGAGTTGCATGTCGCATGAAAAGACAGTCCTTTCTTGTTGAGAGGGAGTGTTGAAGATTGCAACAAGAAACAGTGAAGGAGGCATCCTGAAACCTCTTTCCTGATCCTAGTTGGAAAGTGATCACCAAAACTAGGTGGGGACCACACAAGTGATTTTTGTCGCCAAGTTTATTTTTAGACATATGGATCATGGTCTATGAGTTGCAGGATGCTATTTATGGATGATTGGTCGAGTTGGTAAAAATAGATGGACCTCTATTTTTAGACATTGGGTGGTTTATATATTTACACTGCCAGGCTAAAAATAGAACAGTCAAATATTATTAACCCTTAATAATATTTAGACTATAAACATTATCTTTTCCTCTTGGAGCACTTTAGTTTGATGCTTGGATGTGGCACATGCAGCTGACAGAAGGAAATACGCTTTTCCTAAGGGTTAGTTGAGCTATTGCATGGTTGACTTTAGTTAGAACTCATGTGGCAGAGTTTGGTGGAGTTGATGAGACAGTTGGTGGAGTTGTGTTCGGTTTAACTTAGTTGAACTAGTTGTATTTAGTCTAACTGAGAAATACACTAGTGATGAGTGGTGTGAATTAATTATTAATTAATTCACTAATTATTAACTCATAAATCAACTAAAGAATACATCAGTTAACTGCAATGCATGGGATGGGGGCTCGTTGGAGACCAAAGAGCAGAGGTGGTGAAAGGGTGAGTGTGGCTACTGCCAGACTATACTTAGGCATGAGATTTGCACACATTGATTGAGATTGCCAATGAGGATTGCGCAGTACAAGCCAAGGGGATTCGAACTTGGATCTCATTCATTCTCATCTTGGATTGCGCAGTAGAGGCAGGCAAACAGTGGAGGAGATTTGAACTTGTGACTTGTTCAGATCTGAGCTAGTTTGTGTGTAACTTTTGGAGATAGTACTGAGTACTTGTGATGAGTATTGTACTATGATTGTTACATGTTCTCTATCATTATAATATACATATAGTTGGGGGTTTTCAATTGTATGCTTTCCCCTTTACATACTGTGTTATATGTGTGTTTGACTACTGTGTTTATGTGCGCATGCGACTGTTTCTATTTCCGCATATTGATGATCAATTGTAGAAGAGGTTATGTTTTATGCATGAAGCTCAAATAGTGTGTAATCAGGATAATCTCGGTGAATAATTCAGCTATTATTCAAATTTCTACACAGGGGTTATATTGAGCGATAATAAGATCAGGGGTTGAGTACAAAGGGCTTAATCGCATCAGAGGTTTCAATATGGCAAATAGACCTGCGCATCCCGATTTTTCCGATGTGATTAGCGCCCAAAAGGCTTAGTGCTTGGTTCTAGCAGTAGGGCACGTGGTGGGGAAGTGGTTAGGACTTAGCCCAAAGGGGCTTAATCCTGTAATACAAAAAGTGTGTTTTTTATGAAATTTTCAGAGTTTTTTGATGGATTTGGGGGTTTCGACAGAGTTAAAAAAGTAGTTTTAACCTATGTAAGTTGGATTTTATAAATTAAAAAAGGGGAATGGATGAAAAATAGAGGAAAATGATGGGGGAAAAAGGGAATAAAATGAAGGTTAGTTTTGAGGTGGGGGAAGGGGAAAAATGGTGTTTGCAGCAGTCTTATCTTCATGGAAAACAACAGAATTTATGAGTTGGAAAAGGAAACAGCAGTGAATATTGAACCAAGGGCATGATGTCTTCATACGTCTTCAAGAGATAACACTTTTTTTCAATAAAACTTGTTCCTTGAAGGCTCCAAAAAAATTTTAGCCACCATTTGATATGACAAATTTTATTGGTGGCTAACACTTATATCTGAAACAGATCTATATTTTGAGGCACATATCAACCCCATATCTGATGTATAATCATTTTCTGTAGTAGAGCCAATAAAACAACGCTGTAAGGGTCTTCCAACTTTTATATATATTTCAACACCTCATATTGAGGGATTTTTTCCATTGGAGGCTTGTACTTTTTTGTTGTGTATCTTTTGTGCCATTTCTTATGTATATTTTGCTGTTTTTATAACATCTGAAAGGTATCCATATTGGCCTCTTTCTTTTAAATGATGATTTACACATTTGTTCCGGTATTTTGCACTATATTCCTGCTTTTCCCATTTGGGAATATTACATTTGGCCACACTGAAATATTACCCCACCAGGATGAATCGCAGGCTTTAAGGGCCTTATCTCCACCCAAGAGTGATTGGGTGAATAGGAAATACTGGGCATAAGGGATATACGAATATGGAAATCAGTCGAGAGACACTGTCCCATTAGAACAAAACGCAAGCATGGAGACAGACCCCCTAACATCTTAAGGGAATATTATCTTGCCCAGTCAGGACGTTAAAGCAGAAATAAAATCTGGAATGCAGGAAAGAAATATCATCACTGATAACCTTAGAACTGGCACCACCATTCCTGAGACTGAAGCTGCTGCTCCTCCATCCCCTACCAAAACCTTGCTAGAAGAGAAATCAACTGAAAAGAAGCTAAGGAAAATGAGTAGGACTTGCACTAGGTTAAGAAAGATGATAAAAAATATGAAGAAACAACTGAATGAAGTGATAAAAGCTCAGAATCCTGAGAAGGAATTGGCTACGATAGAAACCCAAACAGATTTTGTCACCCAATTAATAGAAACTATTGAGATTGTGGTACAGACTGACCTTGTAATATCCCAAAATAGGGAAAATCTACAACAATGGGAATATCTTAAGATATTCCAAAATTGGAGGTCCAACAATACATGAACACAAACTGGAAATAGCAGTGAATAAAATCATGGAGCCATTTTATTATGTAAATCAACAACAAACATGTACAATACAACTCAAATGATCAAGGAAAATAAGTATCCCATGAATACATATGCAAAAGTGGAATGATGCTATATTGCAGAGTGCTCATGGACATGTACAACGCAGTCATATATGGTATACTGCTATATGGAGATGTGAAATAATACAAATATGCAAATAGATGGCTCATACAACATTGGGAGAGAAGATCTAAGCTCCCAAACACAATTTCTAGACAATCCTGGAAGGATTGGCTGAAATATGAAAAAATGGAAAAATGTCGGAGTTATAGTCTCAAGATTAAGTAGCAACTATAACTCAAAAACTAGATGGAGATGGCTGTAGATGATGCAAAAGCTGAACAAACCTCCTCCAATGGATCTTCCAAGTGAAAGGTTGATCCTAACACTGAAGATCTCACCCTCCAACAATCATTGCAAACCCTCAATGCAAATAGACACTGAAAATAACACAATCACTGAGGGATACTACGTTGTAAGTGCAAGAAAATGGGTTGGCCAAGTGCCAAGATCTAAAATATGCTCCAAGGGCTTCCCAACTTATCCTCCAAAGTAAATAAAGCTTCCTCCTCTGAAAAGTAAGCACAACAAGTGGTGTTCAGTAACCTCCATTGCAACACCCTGCAAAAAAACCCAGCTCTAAATAGAAACTACGTTGTAGCTGAAGGAGGATGCTTGGCCTCAAGCCTGAATGTGGAGAAATGAAGAGCAAGCTCCCTCAAGAGGCCTCTCTTGACTGGAGAAGGAATTCCTAAACATGAATGCCCTGTGCTAGCAACACAACAATTCTGCTAACAGCAAGAGAATGCACAGAGCCTAAACAGATCATGAAATCAATAATCCATAACATGAATAACCATGGCTGCCTTGACCTCCTTTTAAACAAATGGAAGCCCTCTCACCATGGGTCCCACTCATTATGGTTTCCTCCACCACAAAATGTTCCTCCCATTCATACTGTGTTGTCTCTCAAAGTGTTCTCCACCTCCTATCCCAACACTGTTGACTTGGTCAAATTGGGCCTTGTCCACATGCAAAAGTCCTCTTTCACACTTGAGGGTGTGCAATCTAGCTCTTATGAATATCTATTTTCATACTATGAGGGATTTTATTAATTTTTCTGTAATGTATGGGCCTCCTTACCCATTTATTTATCTCCTAAGTGACATGAGAAAAAAATAATATTCTAATTAGCTGCATGCTAATTTTGGAATATTACAGTCCTCCCCTCCCAAATTTTGCTTGTCCTCAAGCAACTATAAGGATAGAAATAAGAAGCCTCCTCTTCTTCCCCTATAGCATCCTGATATGATAAAATCCTCCAAGGATCAGGATGTTGTCTCATCAAACTATCTCCAAGTTGTCCCTCCCAAGTATGTAAGCTAAATGTTGGTGTGTATCCCAAATAGCTATCATCATGTAAAACATCCATGGAGGCAACAATGGGCTGTCTAAAGGCCTTCTTGAGGCATGAGATCTGATATACATTGTGATCTACCATCCCCATATGAATCTCCCATCCCCAAGCTATCAACCATATAAAATGAGCCACCCTCCAAAATGGTAACTCATGCAATCATCCACCACCTTGAGCTCTGGAAATGTAGGTGGGCTGAAAATCTGAACATGGTAGACAAAATAACCTACCCCACGTTGTCCTCCTCTCCACTTATTGTTGGGCCAGAATTGTGAATTACGGATAAATCGCGCTTCCCTAGACAGGTGCTAGTCTAGAACAACAGGTGAAATACTATATGACTATTTCTCCTAACTATACATAGATACACAGAGAGGATTGGAGGCTTACTTGTTCAGTCACTTCCAAATGGCTCCTTCTGTCGCTTCCACTGCAGCTTCAAATTCAAGTGGTTTGTGAGCTGAATGCTTCCTACAAGAAAGAACATTGAAACATCAGAAGATGCAATAATATAGATATATATTCAAGCTAGTTAGCTAAATCAGTGAAGCATAAACCATATACATCAACCAAGATCTTGCAATATGGAAAATCAAAGCCAATACAAATTTATATAGGGAAAAATAAGTAGTACTCTTTATTGATGATAGAAGGATAGGTTACAACATAGTGACTGATTTGAAGTGACATTCCCAAACCTCATCACAGTATAAATCTCTCCAGTAGTAGCTACACAAATCTAGCTCTCAATTGAAAATTCTCCAGCATTTCTCTACTCAAATTCTTCCTCTTCAAGCACTTACATCCGTGCTCAATTTATAGATGAACTGTAGGTTTTTTTGCAATCAATGAATTTCCAATAATAGGAAATACATGTTTCCAGTCATGTAGACGTCAAATGGACACTTGGATCCGAAGCTTGACACATGTGAACTCTTCTAGAAGGCACTGGCCAAGTGGAGATTTCAGAACAATGAGAATTTCACTCCCAATGTGACCAACGCACCTGTGAATGTCGGGAAGTGCTTTGCATAGCAGCCTTGCATGGGGCTACCTGCATATGAAACACACTTAGGCACCTTAGAGCCTGTGTTCGTGAGCTCTCATATGCTATATAGTAAGCTTCAAACCTTGGAAACCTTTGCTTGATGAAAGTATTTCTTTATTTTTCTTATTTCTTGTCTTAGGGCATGTAGCAACTGAAATTATAGGGAATTATAGACCCTTGATCATTGATCCTGGAGATGATGTCCAGTTAACCAGGTCATTGGGAATGGCACCCAAATTGACCTATAACAATTTCCCCCTAAAGCATGAGATCCAAATAATAAGAACATTTAATTGATATGCTTTACATTGTGATGAGCCTGGAAAAGAAGAAGAGTGGTCACCTGCATCAATCTTACAATACATTACATCATGATATATCCTCTTTGATCATAATTGCTGAGGGTAGGCATTCCCATGTTCAGCACATAAAAAAATCCAATAACATGTACATAATTCAGAAAGTCATCTTCATTGGAATGTTGCCCAGATGTAGACATGCTTACAGATATAGGCCCATGTTTGGATGAAAATTTGTATGTAAGGTCACCGTACAAATGATGTGTACAACAATCCTAAAATCGCAGCCTGGATGGCTGAAACTAGATCTGGTGTCTTCTTATCTGGTTCACTCAATCATTTGAGTACAAGTCTAGCCATGCGAATATATGATTTGTAGTCGAACATGGAAATACATCGTTTAATTACCAGCCAATAATGTGAGCTGCTAACAAACACGAGAGAATGACCACTAATGTCAATGGTCCTGAAGGTTCTATAGTACATTCTGTAAGGCTTGAATAGATGATTTTATGTCGAACGCCAAACAAAATCTTTCTGTCAAAGGTCCGGAAGTGAGGATCTTGTCGATGTTGTAACAAGCCTCATGGTACTAGAATCTGATGTTTCTAAGTGAACTTCCTAGATATTGATTTGTCATCACAAAACAAGAGTTACTGATTTCGGAGACAAGGTTATGACTTGATATAGAAAATTTTCAGGGATGACAGTCATGAAAATGAAGGTTTATGAGTATTGCAGAAGGATGAGTTTTTAATCACTGGATGCCTTCTCTTGAACATATCAGCGACACTGTGATGAGTTGGAAGCATTGACCCAAAACTGAAGTGAAGGTATTGTTAGCCATCGGTAAATTTTTGACTGAAGCAAATGATGACTAAAATAAGTCTCAAGCCTTCAAGAGATAATTTCCTGTGAAAATATATCATCTTTTGAAATCTTATGATGTTCTTTATCCTTGAGATTAATCTTCACTGCTGTTTCACTATAAAACCTTCAAGGACCTTACTGTTTATAAAGAAAACTATCTTTTATGGCCTAATTTCCATCTTCTTATCCTCCATTTTTATCCTCAGATTCCCATTCATATAATTTATTTTTTCCCTTCATAACCCCTTCCTCCCTTCATTTAGCTTCCAAAAGTGTCAAAATCCTCTTTTCCCACTTATCGGAACCCTTTTTTGGCTTTAAAATCCCTTTTAAAAAGCCTAAAAACAGTCCTTTAACATTTGGGTTATTAAGCCCCTGAGAGCTTAAACTCAGCCCCTATTCTCCCTAAAAACCCCAGTGCTATAACCAAGTGCTAAGGTGTTAGCCCCTCCACCCTACGCTCTTGCTCTCTTTGTCTTTCCATAAAACCTCATCTGCGCCTTATTTCATAAGCCCCTTTTCCCTCTTATTTTCCCCACCAACAACCCTTCCACCTTCATATTTTCCTATTTCCTGATCATTGGTCTAAATGAATGATGACCGTTGATCGTTGCAGATCAACGATCATCAGGCCTCTTTTCCTTTAAACCTTTTTATTCTTCATCTCCTTGCCGTTTCAACCTTAGTTAAATCCTGACTATTAGATCATATCCGATCAACGACCATCGCGTGAACCTGATCCCTCTCGTTTCTTCATGCATTCATCTCTTCATCTGCCCTTAGATCATCTCCACCGTCTGATTGAAAGATATAACGATCAGGACTTAACCCGATATATCACCCTGTCATTGAACTAACCTGCTAAATGATACTTTTCCATAAGTCACCGTGGACCCCTCCTGACTTTTAACCCCGCATCTCTCTGCCTATCGCGCTCATCAAGAGCTGTTGATCTTCATCCTGAAGATCGGACGGTCGATGCGCAATATTTCGCGACTTTTCACCCCCTTCCCTCACCGTGCTACTTCCACGCGAAATGGGTAGTATTCAAAGGGATGCGTGTCAGGTGATGTATGGTATCGCATTCCCTCCGACTAATACCACTCTTCCCCATTTCAGTGCACAAAAACCACTAACGGTTTTTCAAAACCGCTTCACCACTCCGCGCCATAATTCAAATTTAAAACCCTTGTTTCATTTTCTGCCATGGTTTCCTCACTCCCACTGCTGCATCCATTCATCCTCACAGCTCCGATTGCCTCCATAAACCCTCTAAAGTAGTTTTAAACCCTCCCTACACAGTTTTTTATAATGTTTCTTTCGTTTTATGCAGGTTTAATAAATTCCAGGGATAAAACCCTCCCACAGCCAGTTATAGTGGTCTGAGCTGAGGATGATGATCCTCGTGGCCCTAAATACAAGATTAAAATAGATTTGAGGGTTTAATTTCACGGTTTTAGGTCAATAAGTCATGATCATCGATTCATTAAAACAAATTCTCCAGCTGTGCACCTGCAAAACAACAAAAACACAGTAAGCCTCATTGATGAAAGAGTATTAGTGTCAAATATGAAGATCAAAGTGTAGAAATTTGCATAATTGATATGTTATCCACCGAGATTCTCCTGATCACACACTATTTTATCTTCATGCATAATACAGAATCTCTTCTACCATTGATCATCACATGCGGAAATAAAATCAATTGCATGCACACATTAAAGCCATAAAAATTCACACATATGAACATAGTATGTAATGAACAATGTTA
>JAXQQM020080100.1:0-170150 GCA_034641835.2 Pinus albicaulis | reverse complement strand
AGAAACCTGTGATTGTTCAGGTGCTTTGGAATTTTGTGGTTTCTCTGCCATGACCAAAGTTTCAATGACCTGGATTTCAGGTTCCTTTCCTTTGCCCTTTGGTTCTGCTGCAACTGATGAACTGCTTTCCTGTAATGCCTGCTGTAAAGTTGCTACTGAAGAAGTGCCAATTTGGGGTACCTGCACTTGACCACAAGATTCTAGGTCATACTTCTTCTCGAGATATTTCATAATTTTGTTCATTTTATCAGCTTCACTTTCTTCCTCAACAAGTGTTCCTTCAACCCATTCATCTTGATTGGCATATTGTTCTAGTTCAGGAATCTTGTGGTGTATATAAGGGGATGATTTATTCTTTAATCTCTTTTCACAAATAAAACCAAATGGGTCATAAGGAACCCAACGAAAAGTTCTTTGGAACTTGCTTTGTAATATATTTTCTGCCTCTCTCTCGGCCTCCCTAGAGTTGCAGATGAAAGGACCTAATTGACTTTTGATCCTTAATTGAGCTTTCTTCTTCACACTACAAAAATGGATCACATCTGAATTATTCATTTGCCTGAAATATTCCAAGGCAAAAATCCTCATGGGCACATATCTTGGTAACTTGAATGGATGTAATTCACATCCATAAATTCTTATGACTGTATGGTTTTGATACAAATACCAATCTCCAACTTTATAAGTCCTTGAAAGTTGCAAGGTCTTTTTTATTTCATTACTGAGCCTTGGGGGAGGGACTCCTGTTAACAAAGTTGTTGCAGGATATACAAACTGATCAATGAATTCAGTGTAGGAATAGGGAGAATCAGAGGAAGAATGAATTATGGGGGACCAAAATATGACTGATCTGGGGTTTCCCTTGGCATCAAGCTTTTTAACAGGGAAAGGGGACTTTTCTGACTGATAGAAGATAATGAGATGATAAATAACTGAGGAATATTTGAAAACTTTCTCATCATCTAGCCTCATGAACTGATCATGGATCTTATTGGCTATGAAAGAGGCAAAGTCATATTTAACTTCAGGAGGCTGCCCAGGAGTAAAGATAGATAGTAAAACCAGTGTTATTTCATCCACTTATTCACGGGTATTGAATCCCAAGACAAAAGATATCATATTTATGATGAGCCTTCCCAATTTATTAAAATAATAAAAACCATAGGGAGGAGACCCCTTAGGTTGATGTTCAGGCAACATGAAATTCTGGCACATGGATTTTAGCTTTTCTGGGGTTAATTGCCTAGTCTTCTCAATCAATTCTTCCATAGACAATGGTGCTAGTTCTTGGTCTGGTTCAAAGTGTAGCATCGCATTGATAGCCTGGGGAGTAATGGGAAACAGAACACTCTGATCAGGAGCTATTACAGCCCTTTGAGTGGGATCATAGTTTGAATGGCAATAATGGATGATTTCTGGGAAAAAAATGACTGAAGGGATGAGATACCTTGGGAGATTGGATTCCCACAACCCTATAAGATCTTTCCCCTTTGAGTATTCGTCTCTGCAGCGACAATAACTCAGAAGGGGGCTTTCATCAAAATGTAAGTCTTTAATTTGGAAATCTTTATCTACCAAAGGTAAATATTCCAATTCACGGTGAGGAGCATTCAGTGGAGTTATATTCAAAGCTGCCGGGGCCTCCATTTTGGTTCTTGTGGATTCAAAATGGAGGTTTCTAGTTTTCTTCACAGGCCGGGCGTGATTTCTAAAATGAAGGAAATTGGCACAATTTGTTGGTTCAGGGAGAAATTACACAGTTTTAAAACCTCTGGGGAAGATCTCAGTGATGATTTTTAATCACTAATTCAGCGAAAAACAAAGAAAACAGAGTTTTACTTGCAGTTCGGGGCAGAATAGGATAAATACCTGTTTTTGGAAGAAAACTGGTTCTTAACAGGTAACAGGCGGTAGCAGGAGGACGCTTGAACGCAGGTCTGGCGGATTTATGGAGCGAAATTGAATGGAACAGTGGATTTCAATGAAAATTCGAAAATCGTAGCAGAGAGCACAGTCGCGTTTAATAACGAAAATAACGGAAAAAACATGAAAATTGGCTTTATTTACAAGTTAAAAGGGTTTTTTAGTTTTTCGAGGAGTGATGTCATCAATGTACGGGCTGACGTTATGGTGGAGGGGCCGGGCGGTAAGTGGTAAGCGGTAAGCGGTGATCCCGCACCGCTTATGGACGAGAGTGGTATTAGATGAGTGGGCAGCGATTCCACTGGATATTTGACGCGTGGCCGGAGGACTGGTCAAATACCATCAATCCCCCGCGCGTTAATGTCCTGACCTGGGATGGGTAGCGGAATAAGTATTAGCCGTAGATCTGTAAAGGAGCGATCCGACGGTTGTAATGACGGGGAGATGGTGGGGTGGTTAAATGGTGCGGGCCCAATATATTTAACGTTAATTGATTACCCCGGGTGGGAGTTTATTGGCGGAGGTAAGGTTATTAATTAGTTCAGATAACTAATTAATCCCATCATATTATGATAAACGGAGTCATGGCGGGGTTTAGTTGTGTTTGAAACGTCGGGTGGAATGCCAGGTGGATGGGCCACGGTGGCATAGGGACTTTTCCAAAGCTTTAGTTTTGAAAATAAACTTTGGGTTTTATTTATATTTTGTATTAAACATATAGGATTATATGTTTAAACATTTATTTCGATATTTTTATTATATGACAAATAAATCAATGTAGTTAATTTATCATAGGGGCGGGACTAATGTATAACGCTATATTTTAACCAAAGGGTTTGTATAATGGGTTTTTATTTGAATACACGGGGAAATAAATACTTTGGTTAAACTTTATAATAGAGGGGTTTTTGAATATTTATAAAAAGGAGTTATATACTTAGGACAAGGCACTTTCACTAGGGATTTAGTAAATAGAGTTAAATGTAAATATGACAAAGGGACAAGGGAACTCAAAAAACTTTGCACATCTAAGAAAGTGACAATTCCTGAAGTAAATTGCAATATCTCATCTTCAACACTTAAACTTAGAATAGTAAGTTAATTTGAGGGATTTTTATGGAATTTTGCATGATTTTCCTAAGCAAAATGAGATTTTACTTAGGACAAGGTTAAAGGTGAATGATTATAATGATGAATTATCTAGAGTACTTAGGTCTTTTTGATCATTAGGTCGAGGGTCCGGTCCCTCCAAAAGTCAAGGAAATGCCTTGAGCCCCTTGATCTCCAAATACCCTAGTATTTTGGGGGAAATTAGTAAAACTTTAAGGGGAAAGTGATGAGGGAAGTTAATGATTTTTGACTTTGCTTGCTGTGATTTTCCAGTGTATTTCCTGCTTCAATATTTGTGATGAAGGTAAAGGATCAAAACATGTATCAGCATCATTCATCAGATAACACTTTGCAGCACCATCTACCTACCCTATCTACTTAACACTACCATTTTCTCTTCTTTATTAGGGTGCATTTAGACTTGCAAACCCTTTTCAATCTTTTCTTTTTACAAGGCAAATCTATCTAATTCTACCCTTATTACATCAAGGGCTCAGATTAAACTGTTGAGCACCTCTTATTAACTTTACCTATCTACTTATCTGCCAAGATTAAACTGTTTGGTCAGATATTTATTCTCTAATCTACAACATGAAATTGAAATATGAGTAAGTCAAGTTTAAACAGTTTGACTTATTCATGAATTGTGGCAAAGGTTTGACAAGCTGCACACAATTTCTTTATTACAAAAATGAAATAGTAGTGGCATTTGAATTTGCACACTTTCCTTGGTCTATTTTTTGCTTGGGGTTCATTTCTTTCATTTTCTTGACCAATTTATTTTTCTTACCCTTTGATTTTCTTTTAGGGTATACCCTCTTTACATTTTTTAAATTTTTTGATTTTTTGGTTTTTCAAGAATATGGAACACCTTTGCTCAAGAAAAAGGTTTGAACATATTCCATAGTTCAATAAGACAATCATGAAATATGACACCTATTGGTATAGGAGTCTAACATCTATGAGTTGGATGAAATCACTTTGTTGTCGATGACATTGGATTTACTTCTGGTTGATCGTGGGTTGGTTGGTCTACTAACCATATAGGTTGGTCATCCTTTGATGCTTATGATCCTCCCAAGGGACTTAAAATATGAATCCTTATTCTTTTATTCTCCTCAATGACTAGTTATAACCCTCAACCTTTGAATTTGGAATGTCAAATTGTTGTTGAGGCGTCGATCTGCATTCTGACGTACTTGGTTCAAAAAATTGAAAATTTAGGCAAGGTGGAGTGAATTGATTTGATTCTGATTATACAAGTTCTTCTCCAAAGGTTGTTTGATAAATGACTAGTGAAAGTGTTTGAAATTGTTGGTTGAATATCGATCAATCTTTCCTATACTTTTGGGCTTGCACCTCCAAAGTTTTCATGTCTACCAGGTTCTAAATTTATTGGTCATGGAACTCTCCTGAGTCAAATGTACGTCGGGTGTACCTTGATTCTCCAATTGTTGGATTTTAACATTGATTCTCTATAGGTTTTCGGTGGTGTTGGATGCTTCGATTAATGCTTTCTTACCTTTTCTCAACCACAATCTTTCTTCCTGCATTAGTTGCGCTTCTAACTTTTTTTCTTGCAAGATTGGTTTTCTAATGTAGTCTTAATACAAGTTTCAAATATAGTATGTTTTCGTAATGAAAAATTGTGGATTAACATCTGTTGTGCTTGTAGTCAACTACAGGTATTCAATAAATATGTTGGCCACTTTTTCAAAATTGTGCCAAGTGTGGCTACTCTGTCCAAGGTTTTCTCTAGATTGTGTTTTTCCTTTATGAATGTTTTATACTCTTGTTGGATGACAACCAAAAATTCAAGATTTCCTTATTCCTTTGCCTGTTGTTGTAGCTAAGTAACCTATTTTTTTGTTTGCAAAATGTGATCTACAAATTGCTAGACCAATTGATGAATAAAAATAAGTGGATCATCAGTTCGAGCCATAATGTCTAGATAGTCGGGCTCATACAATCTGACTATACCTCCTCTTTTTGTTGCTTCCTTTGATTTAACTTTTTATTATCAATCACTTTCTTTTTCCATTGCCATCTAAATTCTTTTGTTATTTACTGTAGATAATAAAAAACAAGTATATCAGGAGCATATGTTAGCTCAAAAGGTAGGGAGATTGGTTTATCCCGTAATTTTGATTTTTTTGGATTTTTCCTTATCCTTTTGTTCATGCAACTTCTTCGAAGATCCTAACCCCACTATCTGAGTGAGTGTCTCAACAGAGTCGACTATGTAGCTTGTTACTATTTATGTGGTGTTTCGTGTGCGTCTATTTACTATGGTTCAATATTTATTGAAGTTCCCTTGCCTTGTTCGACTATTTAGACATGATGTAATGAAATTTCCTAGGTATCAACCTGCTTCCCATTCTACGTCTACTGACCACCATTGTCCTATGCTACTTGATCTTTATATTTTTCACCTCCACTCCACTAACCTTGGGTCTAATTTTGTGGTGGTGCTCCTCTTTTAGAACTCAACTAAGTTGGCATTGTGTATTGCTATGATTCTTTATCCTACTCCACCAACATATTTTGTTTAAATATTTCAATGAAAAGTTCTTTAGCGTGGACCAAATATTATAACATGTTTGGGATGACAGATGACCCAAAAAAAATCTTGTGTCTTCTTGGCTTCTTCATTTCTTTTCTCTTTGTTGTTGTTTCTTCCAATATTTGTTTTATTATTGCATCGATGCATTTTTTCATTTTTGTATTATTGAGTGTAATATCTATTAAGACCTCCTGCCAATTAATTCCAACTATCTACTACTCGACTTCAATTAATTTTTCGACTTCTTTTCTTGTTGATTTCTTTGAATATTACAACAAAGAGCCCAAGAAGTCAAATTTGAAAGGCACTATATACATTTCAACTTCCATTTCTTCCTCATGTTCCCCATCTGTCAGTGGTAGAAAAACTTTAGTCTGGGGTTCCCAAGCGATTGTTGGGATTGGGAAGACTGTGTTTGTTTGTCAACTTATCTCTTCAAAAATCTACTGAGTCAAAGATTGGTATGGGAGTTCATAGCGTTGAAAATAATCAACATCGAAGTACCAAACCTTCTTCATGTAGAAGCCTAATTGAGTGTGTGAAGTGCTCAACAACATGAATCGAAATTTCTAGGAGACCCTCCATCTGTTCAACACAAGTTTTAAATTTGTTAGCCTGTTTCTGAATATTTCCCACGAAGAGACCACTCAAGGGTTCCAAATCATCCATGTGAAAAAATATTGTAGTTCTTCATCATGGGGACACTCTCTCTTGTGAATATTTCTTGATCGACTATTGAGAACTACATCATGGCTAATCAAATCAAAAATGATGGAAAACATATAACCTTACTAAAATTTTGGCACTCCTGATGATTGGTTTCACCATGTCAACAACATGGTCGACTTAGTTGTATTGTTTCCTAAACTTTATGAATTGTCTGATGGATTCAAGCATATTTAATTTCAATTGAAATGCTCATCCAAATGGAGTAAGATACAATGAGACTATAGTGCAAACTATTTCACCCGAGGGTCCTAAACTTGATTGATAATCAAACGCTTTGAAATTTTCATTGTCGTTCCACCTATGAATTCCTTAATCCAGGAATTCAAGTCGACTATCTTCCATTTTTTTCTCCCTAGTGTGCATTCGAACAGTGATTTTGTAAATGGCGGTGGCTTTGATATTTAGTGGTTTCTCCAATGACAGGGTACCATCATGGTACCAATTGATAATATATTTATGGCTTCTTCTTTTTCCAACCTTATAAGTGCAGGCCAGTGTACCCAAGTAATATTGAATCATGTCTTGGTGAAGCATTTGAACATTTGCGGTCCATTATTTGTCAACTATGTCCCAATTCCTAGAGGTGATGAATTTTTTAGCCTAGGATGGCTCACACATTTTAGCTTGATTGATATTATGGAGTTTATTGAGATCAAATGCAACATTTGGCGAAAATTTGGAAACAATAGGAGGTAAACCTAGTTGATCACTTATTTTTATAGTTGTGGAACTAAGTGCACCATTAATTTTTTCCACAACTTGTCATTAATGTATCTCGTTACATTAATACCAACTTCTTTCATAACTCTTGACTCATGTGACATGCTTGGCCACATTATTTTTCGAGATTTGGTAGATGATTCACTTTTTGAAAATGTTGAATCATAAAGAGTTTTTAAATGCAATGTGATGTCTCCATTAGCTATTGTGTCCCAGTCAGTTATAGCATTTGGTTGATTTTAATTATGACTTCTTATTTGTCTTCTCACCTCTTGGTCAGGTCGACCATCTTTTTGAAGTATTCTCTAAGTCTAATCCGTCGGTATTCTCACCTTTCTTGATTTTTTTGATGTTGATGACGACTTGTATTTTCAGGTGATTTACTATTTATGAATTTTCTTAAGTTTTTTCATCACTCCATTTCTTTGCGTGAATTTCTGATATGATTGGAAAATTTCCTCTTTGATAGTAGTTATTTGTTGACATGGTTGTTATTTATCGACTTTGTAACTATAGGTGGTAATCCTACTTATTAAATTATTATTGACGATAAAAACTAACTGAAAAATAGTTTACATTTGTTCAATTAGGTAGACTGCCACAATGTGGTTTTCAGACTAGCTCATGTTCTTGGTGCCTTAGAGAGGTTTTCACTAATCATATGTCGATGTTCTCAAGTGATAATTTCTTGAGTCAAGCACCATTTACAAGTGATTCGAATAAGTTCCCTTGATTTTTATTTTATTTTTTCCGCTCCTGAAGAATGTATGTCATCTATCACAAGGGACCAATCCATGCAATTCCTACTTTCCTCGACTTTCCCTTTACTTGAATATCATATATTGATGTTGCCTCCCACATTTAGATTCTTTCTTTGCAAATTTATGTCATTCCATGTTTTTTGTTTCTTTTTATTTATTTGTTGTTAGTGTAGTGCACGGAGTTTGTCTTGCTTTAGCCAATTCAACAGGTTAAGTTGTTATTTTCCATCTTTTTTGTCATCATACTTTAACATAATCGATATGTTTGCAACATTTGTTGTATAGTGTAATGAAACTATTGCTTCTTGTCCATCAACTAATTTAAATGGTGTATATCTAATCAAATGTTTGTACATCATTTGATATGCCCACAAAACCATTGGGATTTTGTTTCCCAATCATCCATGTCGATATTGAATATTTTTATAAGTCCTTGTGGTAAGTTTTGTTGAATAGTTAGATTACATCATTGGCCCGTGGGTGCTATGTTGTTTCTTTTCTATGCTCAATCATAAACTTTTATAATATTGTTTTGATTCTAGTATGAACAAAATGTGTACCCTTGACACTAATTAGAGTAAGGGGGCAGCCAAATCTTGTTACTATGTTTCCATAAATAAATTTGACAACTACTTCCTTCATACATGATTTGACTGGCTCTGCTTCCGACCACTTTTTCAAGTACACCACTATTGTAATGATGTATTTTTCACCCGTTTTTTTAGATCTTTTGGGAAACAGACCAACAAAGTCGATTGCCCAAATCTCAAATGTTAGAGTCAAGTTTATATAGTAGAGTGGTATATGATTTATTGGCAATGATTGACCTAGTATTTGATAAACATTGCATTTATAGACTTGTGTTTGACAGTCTCGGAAGAAGGTCGACCATCATAATCCGGCTTGAAGATTTATTATTATTGTTGTGTCTCCTTTCGTATTCTTGTTAGTCATCTATGATAGATTTCCTTTCATATTCTTGTTAGTCATCAATAATTTTTTCCTGGGTAGATGACTAAATGATTTCCCTAGATTTCTAGAAACAAAGTTCATAAACATTGTGAGTTCTAGAAATCTCACTGCCTTCATTATCCTTAAGATAATTTTTTACTATTTCATCATTCCATCATGTCAAGCTCAGCTCACCCATCCCAAAAAACCCATCATGGGCTCATGTCACTCATTTTGTCTGGCCCAAATACTCTGTTTTGTTTTGCCTAAACCCTCCACTGCTACTTAAGGACACCAATCAAACAGCTCTATTGTGTCTCCCAAAAATACCCCAAGCATTGATGGTCTCAAAACTGTCTCTGTAGGCTCTTTATATAAATCAAGTACTTTGGATTTTGGATCTTCAATACATTAGTTTATCATAAACTTTGTTTTACACTTGATGACCCCAAAATCTAAGTTTTCAGTCCAAAATCCAAGTCCAAGGAACCTTCACTAGGTCACCTAGGGTTTCACAGGTCATAGGGTGGATTTGGTGTCCTAAAAATCTCTGTTTTTCCTTTGTAAAGAGACTGCTTTCAAAGAAGAAGAGTGACAAGTAACTTTGTCCAAAACTGATCAAAGGGCCATTCAAGAAAGTTATTCATGGCATAATGCACAAATTTTGCAAGGGACAGCTGCCCTTGCTCACATTTATGCAAAAAAGATCAAGATGGCCATCATGCCTAAAAAGAGGTAAGGTAATAGGGGGAAATCATCACAAGAAGACCATCTACAACAAAGAGAAAGGCAACAGGCCTGCGTTTAAAGAAAATCAGGGTTCTTGTGATTAATTGGCAAAACAATGTTGCCAAAGCAGGAAGCCAGTACAAGGACTACAAGGACTACAAGGACAGAAGTCACCATAACTCCATCAGGTGTACATTGAAGATTTTTAGAAATAATAAATGAGTTTTGAAGGTTATAGAGAACTTAGAAGACAACATTGTTTACTTTTCTCTAAATAGCCCCAAAACCTAGGATTTTGGAAAAATGGACAGAACAGGTCCAAAGAAGATGATAAGGCCTCCTTCTTAAAAGTAGAGCGCATTCAAAATATATCCAAGGGTTTCCTAATCAAAGGTATATTCTGCAAAAGATAGCTAGCCATGAGTGACACTTCTGCAGGACTGTCAAAGATTGATACCTACATGAAGATTGATAAGATCAAACAAACATGATGTATCTAATGATGGTGGCACATATAAAGACTAAAGGAGCTATTCATACCAACTGCTAGGGTTTTCACGCCAAGAGGTTTTCACTGCTTCAAAGTGAAAACATGACATAATGTCAGTTGAAAGAAGGACAAAATTCTTCTCTTCAGTCTCATCCACGAAGCAATCAAAGGCATAAAATATGCAAGATTGAAGATTCCAAGGTGAAAGTACCAAAATAATCACAAGTTTACTATTTAAAAGTGTTGAAATTCATGAAAAGGATAGAGTGGAGAAAACCTTCAAAAAATATCACTAATGTCACTATATGCCTTTTTCCTCAAAATTTTTGTCAAAATGACCTTTTTCTTTTCAAGAACTGGTTCATGTTTCCAAAATATGGGTAAGAGGCAAATTTTAAGCTTGTTAAAAAGTTTTTCAATCCAAGGGAAACATCAAGATGCTCCAGCAAAGGCAAAAAACCATTTTTTCTCAGAGTTCTGCCACCTACAGGACAAAAAGACCAAAAAGTCAGTGAAAAAGCAAGAAAGGAAACAAACATTAGAAAAGTGGGTTTGATCATGAAATTATTTTTCAAAAAGAGGTATAAAGGCCTTCCTTCCCTTTTCTCAAACTCATTTTTGTTTTTGATAAAGATAGAGAGTCATTGAAGCATTTCTAGGCGTTTTTCTAAAAACTGCGCAAAATTTCCCGGGGCATTGCATGTAGGCGGTGGCGCTGCGCATAGAACCTTTGGCGATGCGCACAGGGGAGGAAAGACAATGTTAAATAACACTACGCTGCGCACAAATGGACCGACACTACGCATAGGCACCGACGCTGCGCACATGCCTAGGTCAAATCCTGAGCTACCCACAGAAACAGGTGCTACGCATAGGGGAGGACCCGATATCCCGTGCAGAGGCCCGAGCCAGCCACAGTCTTCGAGTGCTGCGCATAGGCCTGCATGATAGCCTGACTCGCCAGCGCTGCGCACAAGGGCACTCGACCCGCCCTACGCTGTGCACAGAGGCGTGAAGAGGCCACGACTGAAACGACCAGTCGGGTGGCGCTGCGCACAGGAGAAGTTTGGCCAGAGTTGCCAAAAATTGGTCAGAATTAGTCTTTTCCTCCTCACATTTTCCCTAGGCTCCAACACAAGTTGAAAAAGGTTGGTGGTCACTTTTCTTGCCCTCCAAGTGTTATTTTTGCATCCATAATCAAATAAGAGTACCAAAAACCTAAATTGGCTAAAACAAACCCTAATCTTCATGGAAAACAACCATTTAACTTTCTAGGGAAAAATTTACCAGTTGGAGAGTGGTCATCGATATAAATACACTCAGTACAAGCTAAGCATCCTTCAAAACTCTGAAAGCATTCCTAGACTTACTTCCATTTTTCCCCCATTTGTTAAAATTTTCCCTCACCATCTCTCATTTTTCCTCCCTAGACCCAAATCTCTCACAAGATGAAAACCAATTTGTTCAAGGACACAATCAGTCACTATGTCTGGAGATGAAATAAGTACCAGTAGTGATGAAGGCCAAGGGCCTATCAGGCCAAAACACAAGGGAGGAAGAATTAATAGGTTTGAGCCCTTGGATACAGTTCAAATCACCTCTTCTCCCATGATCCTTGCATGTTTTCAAGATTTTGGATGCTATCAGTTCTGTGAGAGGGTTAAACAAGTCCAAAACCACTCAGATTTGACTAGGTTGTTCATTCTCAGCCTACAAAACAAGTAGGTCAACCTAGCAAGAGTAAATTTTAAGCTATCATCTGAATCCATTGCTAGGGCCACAGGGATACCAGATGTGGGTGAGAGATGGTTCAAGAAGGAGAAATTGGCCTTAAGCTACTATGAGCCCTTCCTCAAACCTAGGTATCAACAGGGATGCAAGACTTTTTTCCCCTTCTCTCACCTGCTAGAGAGATATGCCCCACTGATGAGGCAGATCATCAAGTACTTCACTTGTGAGGGGAGGTACTCCAGGATTTACTCATATCACATAAGGCTGCTAATGCACTTCACCACAGTTAAATTGCTAAACCTACCATACTATCTCTACCGAAGCATTGAAAAAATGGCTTCAGTAGTCAAGAAAAAAAGTTATGCCCACCAAATGCAAAGCCTTTTTCACCACTCTTTGGTTAAGATGATTGTTTTACACCAACTAGTGCAGCAGAGAATCCCTTGGGAAGTTTTTATCTCACATGATATATTTTCAAATCCCCAAGCCTTCATTCAGAAAAAATTGCCTTCCACTTCACACCCACTTACCTCCACTCCTCCATCACCCCCCAGAGATCATGTTCCATCACCTCCACCCATTCCTTCTCCACAAGGAAACTTACCTATTTCTTCTTCTCCTGAAGCATCAAATGAGGAAAACAATGATAATGAATCAAGTCAAGAGGAGGCAAAGCAAATAGAAATGGAGGATAGTGAAGTTAGTAATGATGATGATGAATCTGAGGAGCAAGAAAACAATGATGCCCTTGACATTGATGGGCAAGAAAGCAGCCTTGAGGCACAAAGCATGGAAGAGGAAAGTGAGGCAGAAAGTAAAGGCAAAGAAGACAGTCAAGAGGATCATAGTCACAATGAGGATGAAATGAAGAATTAAAATGGCAGTGATGTTGACATGGATGCACCACAAACTGATGACCAAGATAAACAACAAAACAGAGATATGGAGGTTGATGAAACATCATTAAATGTTGAAGTAAACTTGCCAAGTGACCATGAGGACAAAACAGAGCTAAAAAATGACCTTGATTGTCTTGACAACAGTCATGACAGTCAACATGACAATTGTAAAAATCAGAGTGTTGAAGGCATCAGTGAGGCTCACAACTCTCCCAATGAAGAAGGCAATGATGAGGATGACAGTCAACAAGAAAATGAACATGACAGTCAAGAGGAAAATGTGCATGAGCATGAAAATAAGCATAGTCATAGTGAAAAAAATGACAATATGGATGAAGATAATGAACATGAAGAAACAAAAGGTGATAAAGAGGAAATAGAAGAACAAGAACATGGAAATAATGAGGCTGAAACAGAGTTTTAAGAGGCAGGCAGTGACCAAGGAAATAACACTGATGGGACAGTCAGTGAGGAAATAGACAACAAAAGGGATAGTCATGACAGTCATGACAACTATCATGACTGTCATGACTATCATGACACTAATCAGTCTCTTGGTGACAATGAGAATGAAAGCAACAGTGCAGAGAATGATGAAGAAGAGGATACTAATGAGGAACAAGGCCAAAGTGAAGCAGATGCATAGGCTAATGATCAAATCCAAGACCAAGATAACAACACTGAAGACATCAAGGAGGGTAATAATGATGATAGTATTGAAGATAAAGGAGGAAGAGATCAAACATATCATGAGATATCTGATAAAGATCATTGTGAAAGCAAAGGAGATGATGACAACACCAAGGGTCACAGTCATGATAAAAACACTTTCAAAACTACCATTACACCTCTTCCATGCACATATCAGAGGGGGTCAAGACAAGTGTTTGCTACCTCCAAAAGGAAAGGGGCCTTGTCACCTACATTAAGTTCAAGGCTTGACAAGGGAAAAGAAAAAGTGGGCAAGGTGAGAGGAAGTAAGAGAGTCAAGAAAGCTACTCAAGAGCCTCAATTCATTGATCTAGACATTGACAATAAAGACAAGGAGATGACCACCAGATTGCTAGTGCTAACCAAAAATGCAGAAATTAAGGAATGGGAGAGAGATTTCGAGATGGCACAACGTGTCATTCAGTATTAAAGGAATGAGCACAAACATTTCAAGAAGGTGAAAAGGGGCCTTGCTCTCCAGGATAAAATGATCAAGCATTATGCAAAGAAACACAAGCTTGTTTGTGCCAAACTGAAGGAAGCCCTCCATGAAGTCAAAACCCTAAAGGAGGTAAAAGAGCATGAGAACCTTGGATTTTTGGCTGAAGCTTCTCAGCAGTTGTGTAAGACCACTTAAGGAAGGTCTCCACCAAATTTGAGAGAATCTGGAGGAAATTTTGTTTTTTGAGATTTTTGAGCCTCATTTGCGCAGCGCCACTGGCGCTACGCAAACACATGGAGCATCTCCAAGAGGAGAACTTGAAATTTTTGGATTTATCTCAACCTTCACATCATTCTCACCAAATTTCAGAATATTTGGAACAGGTTTGACCCCTCAAAAGGTCAAAAAACCTCACCTTTTTCACCTTTCTGCCACTGTTTTGGGCCTGGCGCTGTGCAAATGACAGTCTGGATATTTTTGAATTTTTGAATAGGTTATAAGAGCTGGATCAGAAAACCACAAGCATTTCTTGAAAGTAGACTTATCATGCTTTCCAATGAGCCACCACAGAGCCAAATCCGACATCGGGAAGGGGTCCAAAACTTAGTCACAAAAGACCCTATTTTCTGCTGAAGTGGCACTGCACAAATAGACTGTCTAAGTGTGTTTTGGACCAAAAGTCAACAAAACACACTCATTTATTGAAAAATGATATTTTTGAGTTTTTGATGCAAATCACTCTAGAATTAGGTGTAAGAAATTATTTGGCATTTATTTATGAGGATATTATGTGCCTTGAGCATTGCATGGTCTCTTGGCCATAAATGACATTTATGAGTGAATTTGACATTTTCCTACCATATTTAGGGTTTTTTCCCTCTCTTGCTAAGATAAATAGAGCATGAGGGCTTCATTGTAAATGTTGGCATTTGACGAGCTTTGAGAGCAATACATGGTTTTTATGAGCTTGGAGAAGAAATTGGTGTTGTGAAGTTGATGAATGGCTTGTTTGGATTGATGATGGAGAAGCTTGTTTGCAGGATTCCTTAGCTTGATTAATGGTGAAGTACTCTTAATTTGTTCATGTCTTCTTGTTGTCATTATGTTTCATCCTTCTTGGTTGCTTTAAATCAGAAAAGTATAGGTTGAGAAATGCTCCTTGCGGCACCTCAGTCCTCCTATTTGTTATAGCCTTAATGTTTTCCTCTGCTGGTTGTGTTTGAAGAATTCTTAGCTGCTCTTCAAGCCTCCTTATGCTTGTTTCATTTCATTTATGGATTATTATGCTAGTTTACAAGTGTGATTCACGGTATGCCCTGCTTATTTGAAGCTGTCCAAACTCTGTCTTGAAACCTCTCTTTGGAATATTGTTTGCTAGGTTAAGTCAAAGAGGTCTCTTTCGATCTTGCCCTTTGTCCATGCCTACCAACTTTTTTCAGAGTTCTCTATAGCTTGATTTATGATGTTTAGGAGTTCCATCTTCATATATTAAGTTACTTGTGATATTTAATGTTTTCTAATTTTGAACGCAAGTTTACTAAAGTTAGATAAGCTCGTATGCTTTCTATGTTTCACCGGAATTTTTATCTTGGATATTTATCAGTTTAAGTATGGTTCATTAAGCTTAATGGTTTGCTCTACCTTATGACTTATAGATTTTTCTTATCAGTATTTAAGATCTCCTTGTTGTAGGTATTTGAAAAAGGATTCTTGATTTCCCTTTGCCCTACCTTATTCGAAAACTTGATGTCCATCCCACTTCACTCATAATCTTTAAGGATCCATTAACCTTGCTATATTGGCCTTGCACTACACTCTGATTCATTATTGAGACACCCATGAATTTTATTGACTCCATAGCCCAATGGCTTTGATAGACTCTCACTCCACGTATTCAACTTGACCATCTTACCCAACCAAAAAAAACAACAAACCCTACACTTAACAACTAGCCTAAAATAAAAACCCTAAAAGAAAAGCCGCATCCTTGCGGCAACCCAATAGAGAGAGCCCTCTCTGAGTCCAGAAAGGCTTGGTCCTAGGACTCCAAATACTGGTCTGATGTTACCCTGTCATTTGGTTTACCAATCTGCCAAATCACGGGACACTAACATAATGGTGATCACATTGGGACCTCGTGAGTATATAGTTTCCTAAATACCTCTTAAGACTCTTTAGACCCTCAGTTTGACTTAGAAAATCTAGTGAACCTACCACCTCATCGCCACCCTAACATTCTGGCAATCATGGTGAAACCTTCTGAGTAAATAAGAAGCTTATACCTCCTTAGAAACTTCTGAAGCCCTTGTATATCCTGTGATTTGTAACCACCTCATCAATATCACTAACACAATGGTGATCATGATGGAAAATCTGAGTCAATGAAAATCTAAGTACCCCTTAGGACTTCAGACACCCTTATCAAATCATAGAGAACTCAAACTGTCAGCCAAAGAGTAGACTCTGTTTGTTTCACCATCCTAGAAAAATGATGACTCATCTATAGGACACTCACACAAACCTTAGGGCTACATATAGGAACTCAAAAAACCCCAAAACACCCTTAGAAATTGGTTTCTTGTCAGTTATTGGTGGTGGACCATAAACATACATTCTTAAAACAACAAAAAATATCCACCTGACAACTCCACTAGCCTCCAATAGGCCTATTACTTCATTAGCACTCATTTGACTTCCTAGATTTGTTTCAAACCAACCCTGAGAAGTTTATGAGCCCAATTATATACTGTAAGAGTTTACCAAGCACTAAGAGAGGTCAGCCTTCGGAAAAAAATCCTAAAACTTCCAGCCTCTCTGAATTTTGAAATTTGAAATTTGGCTTCACATAGGATCAGTACCAGATCTCATCCAGACCCAAACCCTCCCAACATAGTTGATGACCCAGAGAAGATTTTGTGGAAAAATTCTAGATCTGGAAACTTAACCGCTGTTAGGACAATCCATAGAGCAAGCTCTGTACCTAAACATCTTACAACTTTGCAAGATCCCCAGTTTGATTTGCACCATACAAGGAACCTCTTCAGAAACAAGTCTCAAACTGATATTGACCAAACTGACCTTAAACCCTTAGATTTGCAACAGAGTTCCAGTAGAGAAGCCTCTCCTTCCACACCACCTGAATTTTAACTTCTCCATCTCTTCAACTCTTTCCATACCAAATCTACACAAAATCCGTTTGTTGGTCCAAGTACTTCCACCACACCCATCCATACCACCACTGTGAAAACCACTCCACTTCATCCTACACCTCCCTTCACTAACCCTCTTGTAAATCCCCCATTAGCTCCCATCATGGTAGCTTGCTATGCCTCCTTAGTTTTACCTCAGTCTCTAGTGCCTTTTCCAAATGACTATCAGTCCAAGATCCCTCATTTCACAGGGGCTGAATCCATCACTACCCAACAACATGTAGATAGGATCAATGATGCTTTTGATTACATGGATATAGAAGAAGAAAATATTAAAATGAGGATCTTTGCACAAAGATTAGGAGGAGAGGCCAAAAAATGGTTCAAAGCATTAACCCCTAACACAATACATGATCTCCCTTCCCTTTATCAAAATTTCATAAACTAGTGGGAAGTCAAGAAAAATCCCCTCCAAATCCTGTCTGAATATAACAATCTTAAGAGGAATATAGGGGAAAGTGTGCAAGATTATTGCACTAGGTTTAACAGTGTGTATAATGCCCTCCCACCTCACATGAAACCTCCACAAGGCCTAGCACTATTAAAATTCCCTGAAGGTTTTGACCCTAACATGAATTTCCAATTGAGAGAAAGAGACCCCGAAACTTTAGAAGAAATGAAAAAGGAGGCTATTAGTGCAGAGGTAAACTTGATGGAAAAAAGAGCTAGGTTGAGATCAGAAAAGAGAGCGACCTACAAAGATGAAACCATGCCCTCAACCTCCTCATCTGATACCAAAATGTACAACCTAATGAGAACCATGGAGAGAATGATAGAAAGGATAAACTTAAATGAAAGGAAACATCCTAGGAAAACCAAGCTAATCCCAAAAATAGAAATAGAGCTCAGAACTTCAGAAGAGACATTCCTCAAAACAAACAAAGGGAAAATGATCAACAAATCAGACCTCCTTTTCAACAAAACTGTGTAGATGAAGAAGAAGGAGAAATTATAGAACCTGAAGAAAGCCATATAAACCTAATAGGTTCTGATAATGAAGAAGATGTTTTTCTCACCGAAGAAGAACAAGGTTTCTTTTCCTCAGATCAAACTGACACAAACTATGAGGATTCTGAAGACTACTGCTTGGGATTTGAAAATGCCATCATGGAAGTCCATAGGCAATATGACCTTAGGGGAAAAAAGAACCTAGATTATCCCAAGAAAGGCCAAATAGACACTGCTGTTAGGAAAATACCTGAAGACACCCCTAATAAAACAACAGAGAATGTCAACACCATGGCTAAGAAAGCTGACCCGAACAAATCAACTAGCCAAACAATGACCCTAGCTGTCCTAGTACCTCCACTAGTGACCCTGAGAAAACCATTTTGTCTAAAGCTCCAAATTAGAATCAAAAAATTAAAAATGTAGAAAGGATCATGGCTGATAAAATTTATGTAAATATGTCTAAAACACAAGTACCTTTCAGCTTTGAAGGAGAAATTGCCAAAATAAAGATAACTATGCCTCTCATTGAACTGGTTACTGAACAAGTGTATAGGTCTCAGATTTTGAAGGTACTGAACATAGGAAATGATGCTGACACCTTACACTTGGTTGATGACACACCTGAGTTGTTGTTTGGACCCAAAATAGAAGGAAAATATCAAGAAGGAGCTATTCCCCCTTTCTATATCAGCCTAAACATACATGACAAAATCTTACATAATGCCATGCTGGATTTTGGTGCCTCTCACAATCTCATGCCCAAAGTCATGATGGAGAGATCAGGCCTAGAAATAAATAAACCTTACAAATACTTGTACTCTTTCGATTCGAGTAGGGTCAAATGTTTGGGCCTGATCAGGGATCTTTGTGTCAACCTGGCACAAGTGCCTTCTAAGAACCTAGTCATGGACATAGTAGTGGCAGATATTCCTCCCAAGTATGGCATGATTTTATCCAGATCTTGGGGACCCAAGCTTCAGGGGAACCTTCAACTAGATATGTCCTATGCTACCATCCCTGTTTTTAATCAGACAAGGAGATTATACTAAGAGTCACGTATGAAATATATGGTTAGCAGTCAGGAAAGGCCAGATAACACCTCTCTTTATTCCATTCATTCAGACCTTGATTCTTTCATCTTATGTCATGAAGAAGACATTAATGAGCAAGTGAGTAAATTTGAGATAATTCTAGACACACTACAACAACCAAACCAGTCTCTACATGAAGAACTCAACAGTCAGAACTATAGCAGCCCTGAATAAGCACATAATGATAAAACTAAACTTGACTTTCTACAATATGAAATGAAATCTCAAAACTAAGAATTAGTTTGGAATATGAATCAGGTTGCTCAAAGAGAGGACAAATATTAGAAACACAACTATTCCCTTTTTCCAATCCTGAAGTACTAAAATTCCCTCACAAAAAAAAATTCTTGGGGAATCTGAATCAAAGGAGTCTTATGTTTTTACCTTATCTAGACACCTCATTATCAAAAAGTTTAGTCCCTCCAGAAAAGATGTTGACTCTCACAGATTTTGCTATGAATCCTAAAGGGATGTCTGTTGAAACTAATATAGAGGAATAAAATGTAGGCATCCTAAGAAGGCCCAAAGTGATTAAGTTATCCAAAACTTTGTCATTACACCAAAACTGAAATACATAAGGTTATGCAAGAATTTTCAGGATGCTCTTGTATATTGGAGTAAAGGCTCAAAGCCTGATGACATAGACATTTTTCAAAAGAAGCCTTTTTCAAAGAAAAGCTATAAAACCCTTGGGAAAATTGTATCACTAACAATGAAAGCCAAAGGATGTAGACTATGTATGGACTTTAGACACTTAGGCAAAGCCTCCATGGAGTAAAAATACCCTTTTCCCAAGATAAATCATCTTATGCCAAGGATAGGAATTTCTAACAATATGACATTGATTGGTAGTGTTTTAGGTTTTCATGAGATGATACCACTTCAGATCAATCAACACAAAGACATTTTCAAAGTCCCTTGGAATAACTACCTATTTGATCAAATGTTTCCGGGGATAAGGAATGCTGAAGACACCTACCGAAGAGTCAAGGCCCCTGTTTTCAACTTCTTCACCATAATATACATTGATGACATCATCATATGTTTGGAAGTTGGTGAAGAATGTCTTCTTCACCTAAAGAGTTTCTTTCACAGGAACAAGGTTTGGAAGCAAAACTCAAAGAAGAAATATAAAGGAGAACTTGGCCTGTTTGAAATTTTTTGGAAGAAATCTTGCATCATACCCTCAAAAATAGATAGCCATGTTCTTTATCTACAAGAGCTAAATGAAAAAGGGGTGTTAGGTGATCTTGTTAATGATAGGGTGATCAAATACCATGGCTATTTAGAGTCTTAGTTTGAATTTCTCACTCATTGTACATACCATTGTTTGATGAAAAGATATAAAGAGAAAAAACACAAAAAAAATGAAAAAAATGGAAAAGGGATCAGATTTGAAAAGAGGTAAAGCGCCATACCGAAAAAATAACACTACTGAAAATGAGAAACCTTAAATGCCACTACTAGTTTAAAAAATAAGGTCTTGTTTCAGTCATCTAGCCTAATCATGGCTGAAACATGTTTTAAATTTATTGTTGATAAGTTAGTAAAATATAGTTGGTCAAATTATTCAAGCTTGACTTGTCAAAAGATAGATTAGGGAGAAAGATACTGGTTCCACATGCTTAAAACAAAACCAAGGAGAAAAATGGGGATGAATAGCAAACAATGTATCCTAGCCCTGATTTTTCTAGTCTTATTTTGTACAAAAATAACATTTGTGTGCAGCTTGTTATTATGCCACAAATCCATGGTAAGTCAGATTATCTAATGCTGATTTAAAGCCATGCTTTCAATTTCATTTTTATAGCTTAGTAAATGAATCCTGTCAAATAGCTTAATCTTGACAGTTGAGTATTCTAGGTAGAAAATAAAGGAGTTCATTAGTATAATTTGAACTCTTGGAAGAAATAAGATAGAAGTAGATCGTTTGTTTTTCTTTCAAAATAAAAAGATGTCAAGGGTTGCCAGCTCAAGTGCACCCAAGGAAGAAAAAATGTTAGGTAAGTAGGTTGGGTAGGTAGAGATGAAGTTGAGCTAATCATGTCTTCCAGATTATTGAGATCACAACTTCAAGCAAGCTTCAACAAGTAAAAATAAGTAAAAATATGTAAAATGGATGAGGCACTGGTCTCCATTAAGACAGAGATATGAAAGTTCTGGACACCTCCTGAAAAGGAGCTGCCCTCCCCAAGTGGAGCCACTGTTGGTCATCAATAATTTTTGCCTAGGTAGATGACTAAATGATTTCCCTAGATTTATAGAAACAAATTTCATAAACATTGTGAGTTCTAGAAATCTCACTGCCTTCATTATCCTTAAGATAATTTTTTACTATTTCATCATTCCATCATGTCAAGCTCAGCTCACCCACCCAGAAAAACCATCATGGGATCATGTCACTCATTTTGTCTATATTTTGTCACCTTTCGCCCAAATCCTCTGTTTTGTTTTGCCTAAACCCTCCACTGCTACCGAAGGCCACCAATCAAAAAGCTCTATTGTGTCTCCCAAAAATACCCCAAGCATAGATGGTCTCAAAACTGTCTCTGTAGGCTCCTTAGATAAATCAAGTACATTGGATTTTGGATCTTCAATACATCAGTTTATCATAAACTTTGTTTTACACTTGATGACACCAAAAATCTGAGTTTTCAGTCCAAAAGCCAAGTCCAAGGAACCTTCCACTAGGTCACCTAGAGTTTCACAGGTCATAGGGTGGATTTGGTGTCCTAAAAATCTCTGTTTTTCCTGTGTAAAGAGACTGCTTTCGAAGAAGAAGAGGGACAAGTAACTTTGTCCAAAACTGATCAAAGGGCCATTCAAGAAATTTCTCCTTGGCCTAATGCACAAATTCTGCAAGGGACAGCTACCCTTGCTCACATTTCTGCAAAAAATATCAAGATGGACATCATGCCTAAAAAGAGGTAAGGTAATAGGGGGAAATCATCACAATAAGACCATCTACAACAAAGAGAAAGGCAACAGGCCTGTGTTGAAAGAAAATCAGGGTTCTTGTGATTAACTGGAAAAACAATGTTGCCAAAGCAAGAAGCCAGTACAAGGACTACAAGGACTACAAGGACGGAAGTCACTTCAACTCCATCAAGTGCACATTGAATATTTTTAGAAAGAATAAATGAGTTTTGAAAGGTTATAGAGAAGTTAGAAGACAACACTGTTTACTTTTCTCTAAACAACCCCAAAACCTAGGATTTTGGAAAAATGGACAGAACAGGTCCAAAGAAGATGATAAGGCCTCCTTCTTAAAATCAGAGGGAATTCAAAAGATATCCAAGGGTTTCCTCATCAAAGGTATATTCTGCAAAAGATAACTAGCCACGAGTGACACTTTTGCAGGACTGTCAAAGATGGCTACCTACATGAAGATTGATAATATCAAACAAACTTGATGTATCTCATGATGGTGGCACATATAAAGACTAAAGGAGCTGTTGATACCAACTGCTAGGGTTTTCACGCCAAGAGGTTTTCACTGCTTCAAAGTGAAAACATGAAAGAATGTCAGTTGAAAGAAGGTCAAAATTCTTCTCTTCAGTCTCATCCACCAAGCAATAAAAGGCATAAAAGATGCAGGACTGAAGATTCCAAGGTGAAAGTGCCAAAATAATCACAAGTTTACTATTTAAAAGTGTTGAAATTCATGAAAAGGATAGAGTGGAGAAACCTTCAAAAAAGAGCACTAATGTCATTGTATGCCTTTTTCCTCAAAAATTTTGTCAAAATGACCTTTTTCTTTTCAAGAACTGGTTCATGTTTCCAAAATGTGGGTAAGAGGCAAAGTTTAAGCTTGTTAAAAAGTTTGTCAATCCAAGGGAAACATCAATATGCTCCAGCAAAGGCAAAAAACCATGTTTTCTCAGAGTTTTGCCACCTATAGGACAAAAAGACCAAAAAGTAAGTGGAAAAGCAAGAAAGGAAACAAACATTAGAAAAGTGGGCTTGATCATGAAATTATTTCTAAAAAAGAGGTATAAAGGCCTTCCTTCCCTTTTCCCAAACTCATTTTTGTTTTTAAGAAAGATAGAGAGCCGTTGAAGCATTTTTAGGCGTTTTTCTGAAAACTGGGAAAAATTTCCCGGGCACCACGCGTAGGCGGTGGCGCTGCACATAGAACCTTTGGCGCTGCGCACAGGGGAGGAAAGACAGTGTTAAATAACACTGCACTGCGCACAGATGGACTGTCACTGCGCACATGCCCAGGTCAAAGCCCGAGCTGCCCACAGAAACGGGCGCTGCTCGTAGGGAGGACCTGATAGCTTGTGCAGAGGCCCAAGCTGCCCAAAGTATTTGAGCATTGCACACATGCCTGCACGATAGCCCCGACTCGCCAGTGCTGCGCACAAGGGCACTTGACCCGCCCGAAGCTGTGCACAGAGGCATGCAGAGGGAACGACATAAACAACTAGTTGGGCGGCGCTGCACACAAGAGAAGTTTCGCCAGAGTTGCCAAAAATTGGTTAGAATTAGTCTTTTCCTCCTCAAATTTTCCCCAGGCTCCTGCACAAGTTGAAAAATGTTGGTGGTCACTTTTATTTGCCCTCCAAGTGTTCTTTTTTCATCCATAATCAAAGAAGAGTAACAAAAACCTAAATTGGCTAAAACAAACCCTAATGTTCATGGCAAACAATCATTTAACCTTCTAGGGAAAAATTTACTAGTTGGAGAGTGGTCATTGGTATAAATACACTCAGTACAAGCTAAGCATCCTTCAAAACTCTGGAAGCATTCCTAGACTTACTTCCATTTTTCCCCCATTTGTTAAAATTTTCCCTCACCATCACTCATTTTTCCTCCCTAGACCTAAATCTCTCACAAGCTAAAAACCAATTTGTTCAAGGGCACAAACAATCACTATGTCCAGAGAGGAGATAAGTACCAGTAGTGATGAAGGCCAAGGGCCTATCAGGCCAAAACACAAGGGAGGAAGAATTAATAGGTTTGAGCCCTTGGATATAATTCAAATCACCTCTTCTCCCATGATCCTTGCATGTTTTCAAGATGTTGGATGCTATCAGTTCTGTGACAGGGTTAAACAGGTCCAAAACCACTCAGATTTGACTAGGTTGTTCATTCTTAGCCTACAAAACAAGCACGTCAACCTAGCAAGAGTAAATTTTAAGCTATCATCCGAATCCATTGCTAGGGCCATAGGGATACCAGATGTGGGTGAGAGATGGTTCAAGAAGGAGAAATTGGCCTTAAGCTACTATGAGCCCTTCCTCAAACCTAGGTATCAACATGGTTTCAAGAATTTTTTCCCCTTCTCTCACCTGCTAGAGAGATATGCCCCACTAATGAGGCAGATCATCAAGTACTTCACTTGTGAGGGGAGGTACTCCAGGCTTTACTCATATCACATAAGGCTGCTAATGCACTTCACCATGGTTAAATTGCTAAACCTACCATACTATCTCTACCGGAGCATTGACAAAATGGCTTCAGTAGTCAAGAAAAGGAGTTATGCCCACCAAATGCAAAGCCTTTTTCACCACTCTTTGGTTAAGATGATTGTTTTACACCAGCTAGAGTAGCAGGGAATTCCTTGGGAAGTTTTTATCTCACATGATATATTTGCAAATCCCCAAGCCTTCATTCAGCAAAATTTGCCTTCCACTTCACACCCACTTACCTCCACTCCTCCATCACCCCCTGTTAGCCAGCTATCAATTTTTTTATACCAAATGCTGGCTAAAAACTTTTTTTGAGCCTTCAAGGAACAAATTTCATTGCTAAAAATTGTTGGCTCTTGAAGACTCTTGAAGGCCTCATGCCTATCCTCTGTCCGAACTTCACTACTGTTCCCATTTTTACACTTAGAAATCCTGCTGATTTCCAAGCCAGAATACTGTTGCAAGCACCATTTCCCTTTTCCCTTTCTTCCAAAACTAACTTTCATTTGATTCCCTATTTCTCCTTCAAATTCCTCCACTTTTCACAAGTTCTCTTCTTCCATTCATGAAAATCCACCTTTATAAGGTTTAAAACCCACTTTTAAACCTTATCGGAACCCTCATTTCCATTGGAAAACCATAAAAACCCACATTTTTGTACATATATGGGTCTTAGCCCCTTCCCGCATAAATCCCTGGTCGTATGACCCTTCATATGATCCTCGGCCCCGTAGTCAGGCGCCAAACCTTTAAATATTTCTCCGCTGAAGTTTTAAAACCTTTGATTATTTTAATTCTTTGGTTTTTAATTAAATTATAAACTTTTCCGCCGGCTCGATTTTCAGTTTAATCCCCACCGTCGATCTGATCTGCAGATCAGATGGTGCGGAGTACGTCTCCCTGGTGGTCCCCGCCATCCATTAGCCGATTGACGAAACCGCGTGGTTTTTATCGCACCGCCTTTGGGCAAAGGTGGTTTTTCCCCGATCGCCAGCGATTCCATACATCGCATGCCACGCATCCACTGTACTTTTTCAAAACCGCTTGCTCATCGCGCATTATCGTTCGTACGTGGACGCCCAGCGATATTGCTGTGCACCGTCTGATCTGGGGCGGGCCATCCAATGGCTATTGCTCACCGAAGATGCCCAATAGTTAACTGGGCTACGGTGTGCCATCCAGTTAATCTCCGCCGTCGATCTAATATGCAGATCGACGGTCCATATTCCATCGCCCTAATTCCGTCGCCCAGTCAATGATTCTCCGTTTTTTATTTTCCCCTTTGCTCCCGATCGTCGATCTCTACGCGATCGACGACTCTGATTTAATATTTTTTTCGCCTTCTCCGATCAATCCCGATTGTTGGATGATGCCATCCAACGGCCATGCTTCCTCCACGTGTCCTCTGCAGCAGTAAACCTATATATGCAGGATTTTATAATAGTTTTTTGTATTTTGCAGGGTTTAAATGGTTTTCGTGCCATTTTCGAAGAAAATTCGAGGGTGGAGGATGACGATCTTCCTGCCTTCGATTCATCAAAGGAAATCCTTCGCAGGGTATAATTTCATGTTTCTTCAGTGTTTTCCTCAGGCATTGATGCCACATAACCCTGCGCTGCCCTGTTCATCAGCAAAAAACACAGCAAGTCAATCACAAATCACAGAGTATCAATGATGAAGGCTAGAATTTACCAGAACAGAGGATTAAAGGACAGATTTGTGGGGATTACGTCTAAGATTCTTATCAAAAGCCTAATCCCCAAGTAAAACACAATTTAAAGAAAATTTGAAGTGTTTTAGCGACGGGAAACCCTCCACCGCCACAAATTGAGGCGAATTGATCCCTCTAGCTACCACGACGCTACCTGTGCCTCAAAGTATTCAATCAGAGGCCAAAGTTATTGATCAAATGAAAATATTCGCCTTAGCGCAGCCAAAGAAGTTACTTCTGCAGGGAAGATTAATGCAAACAATATCTGCGAAGTAACCCCGACACCACACAGAGCCTCAAAGGTCAAAAAAAGTTCCCACAGAGCTTAATCTTTATGTAAAAACATTTAATACAGAGGATATGTATGTAAGTTTCTTCATTGAACCCCTCAAAGGCCCAGAAACCATTAAGTTTGTATTAATTGTAATTGAGATCTTTTATCAGATCTCACCTCCTCATCCTTCTATATATACTTCTTCAGAAGATGAGTGAGGGGTTGGTTGTAGAACTTTGAAATACATTTGAGCTTAAACTTCTGATTGTAAACAGTGTTCACTGGCCCTTGGAGCTCTGCTTGTGATAGATTAGTTAGGTTGAATAGTGAAGATGATTTATGAACTGAAACATTGGACCTGAGTACTGCAACTGGTTTGACATCAATAAACAAGCTGTTTCTTGGGATCCTGGTCTATATCACTGGTGAAGTGCCTCTTTCTTTGTTATTGTTTTCTTTCTATGTATGTCATATTTTTCACTATTCTCTGATAAAGAACAACATTTATAGAGTTAGGACCTACTGTATATCAGTAACCTTCTCTAATTGAAAAGCTTTATCTCAATGTTTTCCTCCAATTTGTTTATTTAAGAATGATTTAATACAGTTTAAGAAGTTAGGAATGTTGGAGTTCCCTCGTCCTACTGTTTGCTTTAAACATTGTTCTTGAAAGTTATTTTCCTTATTTTCTTATTAAAGATGACTATGGAAGATATGGTGTGCCCTGGTCCTAGTTTTTCTCCAAAAGCAGATTCTGAAAGTTTCCCTTGGTGTTGACTGAAAGCAGAATAGGTTTAAAAGTACTTTATCTAATCTTAAGTTTACACTTTGTTTCTCTTATATGTTTTCATACTTTCTGAAGGTAATTATGTGGATTACTGGATTTTTTGTCAATTAAGTTGCTTTAATACAAACTTGCCCAAGAGGTCAATGGTTAGCCCTGCACTTGGTTGGTTTTAAAAAGTTACTTAAGAGGCTTTTCTTGTTTGGACTGACTATAAATCCTTCGTGAAATTATTATCAGTTTCCACCATCTCCAACAATTTATTGTTTACATTCCATCTCTCTAATCTCAAATAATCTTGTGATATAGATGACTTGCCCCTTGCATCACTCTTGATGTTGTTGCTCAATTAAAGCCCTGTTATGACTCTACAGCCCAATGGACTAAAAACCAACGTTATATCTATCTTTTTAGCCTAATTTTTCCATTTGCTTGCAACTTCTCACCTTTGAAACTGTCTTGCATTTAGAACTTTCCCCTCAAGTAATGTTCATGCTCAACCATCCAAAAAACAAACAAAACCCTTGATCTTCATAACTAGCCTAATATCACAACCCAAAACTTCAAAGACAAATCCATCTTTGTACTTATTGGAGAGATCCCTCTCCGGATTCAGGAGGGCTAGATCCTAGAATCCCAAAGTTGGTTGAAATAATGTTGCTTCTGCAGTTTTAGTCTCACCAATCTGCTAAAATTACAGATCCCTAACATTTCTGGCGACTCCGCTGGGGATATGTTTTCGAGTTAATAAAAGTTCAAAAAACACATTAAAACTCTAGATAACCCCTGGTTTTATGACAATTGTTCGGTTCGCTAGCTGAGCCACCAGTCCCTAACATTTCTGGTGACTCCACTGGGGAATCGAACCCAAAATCATTTTCATGTTTTATAAAACCTTGTGAGTTAAAAGCAGCCTTTTTAAACACTACCAAAGAAGTGGTAATCATGGTAAAACTTTTTGGATCAGTGACAAGCTACGTAAACCCTAGGATTCCCATAAGTCTTTATCTAACCTTGAAAATCAGTTGGCTTAGCCATAAGAGTAGACTGTCTTTGTCTCTTAACCGTAGCAAAGTTTTTAACAAAGTTAGGATATTCTTAGAAACCATACAATTGAAAAATAACTCAGAAAACCTAAAAATATTTTAGATTGGTATCCAATAAACATGGTGGTGGACCATAAAACCTTTTACCTCTGAAAAGAGATAAAAAATTCCACTTGGCGACTCCACAATCCTTAACATACCTTAAGACTCCACTGGGAAGAACCCTTAGTATTGTAATATCTTTCAAACTCAGTTAGAGGACTGTAGGATTAAAATTTGTGTAAACAGATTAGTTAACCTCTCAAATATTGTCATACCTGGTTGAACTTTTCTTATTTATTTGGGTCTAAAAAACACAGCATAGTGGCTCCTAGAAAGATTCACACTAGAGCTTATCTTGACCCTGATCCACCTAAGTTAGTTGATAACCCTGAAAGTATCCTTAGGAAATCTCCTAAGATAAAATTATCAACTATTTTCAAAACACCCTTGAGAGCTAATTCAGTCCCTGAAAATCTTTCAGCTCTACAACAATCACAAGTTGACTTAGTAAATCCTTTTAGAACTAGGTCTCTTGGTGACTTAGATCAGTTAGATTCTGAGTCCTCACTTTCATCTCTTGAAACAAGTGAACATCTTGGCAGTAGAGAAACAACCCCTCATGATTTGCATTTTCTTCACAATTTAGGTGTCTCTCATCCAAGATCAGCTCAACAATCTATTCCTCCTCCATCCACTTCTATTCACCCTTCATCCACTGTTCAAAACACTACACCTTAGCCCACTGTTCCTGTTATTAATCCGCTCCTTGTAAATCCACCCCCACCACCTATCATGGCAGCATGGTACGCTCCCCTAGTCCTTCCTGTAACATTAGTCAATCTTCCACAGAATTATTAGTCCAAAATTCCATTATATGATGCTAGAAATGCTACAACTGCATCACAACATGTGGATAAGATGAATGACTACTTTGACATAAATGAAATTGATGATGATTCTGTCAACCTTAGGTTATTGCTCAGAGCCTAGGGGGAGAAGTAAGAAAATGGTTCAAAGGTTTGGCCCCCCATAATATTAATGATCTCCAAGGCTTCCATCAAACGTTCTTAAACAAATGGGAAGTAAAGAAAAACCCTCTCCAAGTCCTTTCTGACTATAAGAACCTCCATAGAAACACTGGGGAAAGTGTGCAAGCTTATTGCACTAGATTCAATAGTGTGTATAATGCACTCTCCCCAGAGCTAAAACCTCCACAGGGCTCAGCTTTAAACAATTTTCCTGAAGGGTTTGACTCTGACATGACCTATCAGCTAAGAGAGAGAGATTTTGCAACTCTTGAAGATATGCAAAGGGGTGCTCTTTCTGTGGAAGTCAACTTAATGGAGAAGAGAGCCAGAATGAAAACTGAAAAAGAGAGTGTCCTTTAGAGAGGAATCTACACCCTCTACTTCCAACTCAAAGATGGAGAAAATGATGGAGGAAATGATGAAAGAGATGAGCATAATTAAGAGAGCACAAGAAAATCAAAACCAAAAAGCTCTTCAAAATAGAAACCAGAACCAAAATCAGAATGTCAGAAGAAACCAACCTCCAAACAGACCTAGGGAAGATGATCAGCAGATCACTCCTCCCTTTCATCAAAACTATGTAAGTGAGGTTGAGGAAACAGATGAAATAGTAGAGGATGATATTAACATGCTGGGGATAAACAATGATGACTTTGAGATTCATTATGATAGAAAACAAGGTCTATACACACCTTATGATGACAAAAGAGATGATGATGAAAATTGATATCAAGACATGGAAAATGTCATCATAGAGCCTCAAAGAGAATACGACCTTAGAAGTAAAACTAGTCAACAACCCCCCAACAACAAAACCTCTGAAAAATCTTCACAAAACAACACTGTAACCAAACCTAAAGTTTTTAAACAAAGGGACAAAACAGTGGCTGTAAATTCTGATAAAGGAAAAGGTAAAAGCACTCAAAAAAATGAAAATCAGAGTGCAGACATTAGCAGTACTAACACTTCGGCTAGTACTCCTGCAAAAACAATTTTGTCAAGTGTAAATAAAAAAAATCAGCAAGCTGATATTGCTGATAGAGTAACAGCTAATAAGGCTTAAACCAGCACTTTAAAAAGTCAAATTCCTTTCAGCCTGGAGCAAGAAATTTCAAAGATCAAAATCTCTGTTCCCTTGACTGAGTTAGCTGCCCAACATGTATGTAGAACCCAAATTTTGAAGGCTTTAAACATTGAAGAAAATGAGGACACAGTCAATCTTAATGATGACCAACCAGAGCTGATTTTTGGTCCCAAGATTGAAGGTAGATATCAAGAACGACCCGTTCCTCCCTTTTATGTGAGTTTAAACGTTCATGACAAAATTTTGCGCAACGCTATGCATGATTCCGGGGCTTCTCATAATTTAATGCCAAAAGTTGTAATGGAGAGCCTTGGTTTAGAAATCACCAGACCTTACAAAGACCTTTACTCCTTTGATTCCAGCAGAGTAAGATGTTTAGGATTAATCAAAGACCTCTGTGTTAACTTAGCCCAAATTTCAGCCAAATGTTTAGTCATGGATATTGTTGTGGCTGATGTGCCCCCAAAGTATGGAATGTTATTATCAAGATCTTGGGGGGCTAAGTTGCAAGGGACTATGCAAATGGACATGACCTATGCGACTATCCCTGTTTTCAATCAAACTAGAAGACTTTATAGGGAGTCCCATATGAAATTCACAGTTACAAGTCAAGACAAAACCCAAAACTCTCCCCTGTATTCTGTAAATACGGGCCTTGATTCTTTTATTATGTTTAATGATGAAACACTTGGTGAACAAGTCACTTTATCAAGATTAATGGCCAATAGGGAGGAAGAGGAACACAACGTAGGTGTGTCTAAATAGTTTGTTGAACCTGTAAAATCTAGCAAACTAAACAAAGGTCTTGAGCTACAGGGCAGATGTCCTTTGATCTTAAACATTCACAATCAAGAAAACAACCCTCAAACAAATGAAAATCTTGGGGAATCAAAACAAATACAACTAAGTGCTGAGTTTCCACAACAACCTTTGAGCACGTTAGTTGAAGAGGACAATAACCAGGATGAAACTAAGAAATGTCCTCTATGGAGTATGTGTTTTGATGGATCCTGCACTAAGAACAATGCTGGTGCAGGTGTTTGGATTACTAACACTGAAAAAAACCACACAGAAAGAATTTCCTGCAAAATAAACTTTCAGTGTTCCAATAACATAGCAGAATATGAATCCCTTCTCTTAGGCTTACACCTATTGAAAAAGTTAGGAGCCAGAAGAATCAATGAGTATGGAGATTCAGAGTTAGTCATTAGGCAAGTCAATGGGGAGTATAACACTAATCATCCCAGACTCAGAGCCTACCGGAACGATGTCATTGACCTTTTGAAAACATTCGAGGAATCCGGATTGTTCTTTGTCCCAAGAAAAAGAAATATTGCGGCCCACACTTTAGCCTTTGCAGCTAGAACATGTTTAATGCCATATAGCACCAAAGACTGCAAAATTGAGATAAAATTTAGACCAGCTGTTCCTGATAATGAGAAATATTGGTAGGTGTTTGACAATGAAAAATAAATAGAAGACTTCATGCAATTCAGAAATGAATTCGAACTAAACAGTTCGGACTCAGACTATGAAACATATTGCAAGGAAGAAAATTTTCTTGATGAAGAAGAACTGTCTCCTCAACCTACTAATATAAAACTATTATCTAGCAAACTTGAAAACAAAATAGAATTGAATGCAGAGTTAGAAACAGAGGAGTTAGAAACTCTGCACTCCAAAGATGAAAGTTTGCCTAAAGGTCTGGCCCCTTTAGAAGAGTTGTTTGATTTTAACGATGTGGCAAATAAACCAAAACTGGAACCTGTAGAGACTGAAATGGAGGAGTGTAATATAGGTAGTGAACTTAAACCTATGATGTTTAAACTGTCTAAAAATTTACCAGCTCACATTAAACTTAAATACATAGAGTTGTTTAAAGAGTTTTCTGATGTTTTTGCGTGGAGTTACGAAGATCTGAAATCCTATGACACTGAAATAATACAACACAAAATTCCCCTCAAAGAAAACCAAAAACCATTCAAACAGAAACTGCGCAAAATAAACTCTGTTCGTTGCCTTTGGTTCAGAAGGAGATCATGAAAACATATGAAGCTGGTATTATTATCCCTATTAGATATTCTGAATGGGTGTCTAATCTGGTGTCATTTAGGAAGAAAACTGGAGAAATTAGGCTTTGTATAGACTTTAGAGACTTAAACAAAGCATCATTGAAAGACAACTACCCTTTACCTAATATGGATCATATTTTACAAAGGGTGGTAGGGTCTAGAAGAATTTCTTTGCTGGATGGCTATTCAAGGTACAATAAGATCTTAGTTCACCCTGCCGATCAATTAAAGACAACCTTTACTACACCATGGGGCACTTTCATGTATGTGAAAATGCCCTTTGGTCTAATGAACGCTGGAGCAACTTTTCAAAGAGCCATGGACATAGCGTTCTTGGAGGAACTGGGCTTCTTCATCATTTTCTATCTGGATGATGTCACTGTGTTTTAAAAAACAGATGAAGACCACTTAGAACATTTAAGAAAAGTTTTCGAGAAGTGCAGAAAGTTTGGGATATCTTTAAACCCTAAGAAGACACTATTTGGTCTCCAAGAAGGTAAACTTCTTGGGCACATTATTTCTGAGGAGGGTATAAAGATATATCCAAAGAGGATTGAGGCCATATTTCAAATCTCTCATCCTCGAAACATCGAAGAGTTACAATCTTTCATTGGAAAGATTAACTTTTTGATAAGGTTCATTCCCAACTTGGCTGAGCTCCTTAGGAATATCACAAACATGTTAAAGAAGGAGCAAGGGGTAAAATGGACCTTGGAAGCAAAGAAGTCTTTTGAACTGGTGAAACAAGCTCTAACCAAAACACCAGTTCTTATAATTCTTGATTTTTCAAAGGATTTTTATATTTTTTCATTTGCATCAGAACATACCATAGCTGCTGTCCTTTTACAGAAAAATCCGCAAGGACAAGAGCAGCCTATTTCATTCTTTAGCAAGGCATTGAGGGATGCCCCTTTGAAGTATAACATCATGGAAAAGCAAGCTTTTGCTTTGGTTAAAGCTTTGAAAGACTTCAGAGTGTACATCCTTCACTCACACATCATTGCCTTTGTCCCAAACTCAGTTGTTAAAGACATTCTAACACAGGACCCAGATGGTAAGAGAGGTAAGTGGATTGCTATTATCCTTGAGTATGATTTGGAGATAAAACCCACTAAGCTCATCAAAGGCCAAGGTCTAGCTAGATTAATGGTTGAATCAAATTGTGAAGTTCTTGATATCCATATGATTAATGCTTTAGATGATCAAGAGGAAATCTCAACGCCCATTGTTGAAAACCATTTCATGAATTCCTATTGGTATGCTGACATTATTTATGTTCTCCTTAATTTAAATACTCCTCCTGGTTTGACAAAAACAAAGGCAAGGTTCCTAAAATTGAAAGCTGTAAACTATTGCATTATAGATAAATGTCTTTATTGGAAGAATGCAAGTGGTCTATTGCTTAAATGTTTGCCTGAGTTTGATGCAGAGAAGGTTAAGTACCAGTTCCATGAAGGAGAGTGTGGAGGTCATTTGTACTGGAAGACAACAGCCAACAAAATTTTGAGGGTTGGTTTCTATTGGCCTACTCTTTTTCATGATGTGCACAAGATGATCCTAGCCTGTCATAAATGTCAAATTTTTGAAGGCAAAAGAAAACTGCTACCCCTGCCTCTGCATCCAATCACTGTTGAAGCCCCATTTCAACAGTGGGGACTTGACTTCATAGGAGAAATCCATCCCCCATCTTCTGCCCAACATAGATGGATTCTCACTGCCACAAACTATTTCACTAAGTGGATAGAAGCCATACCTTGTAGGCAGGCCAATGATTCAGTGATCATAAAATTTATGGAGACTAACATTCTCTCTAGGTTTGGCTTTCCTGCCAAGATTATCACTGATAATGCAGTAGCATTTAGATCAAACAAGATGGTTTATTTCTGTCACCGATATCAGATAACATTGGGGAATTCCACGACCTATTACCCTCAAGGTAATGGACTTGCAGAATCCTGAAACAAAAGTTTAGTGAACATAATCAAGAAACTATTGGAGGACAATAAGAAGTCTTGGCACACAAAGCTGGTTCATGCACCGTGGGCTGATAGATTGACTTTGAAGAAATCCATTGGCATGTCACCTTTTCAGCTGGTGTATGGTACTGATGCAATTTTTCCAAACAGCCTTGGTGTACCAGTGATAAAGTTGGTTCAGGAGTTACAAACTGAAGAAAATGACATGATCAAAAGAATAAATCAGACCATTCATCTTCAGCAAACCAGAGAGGAAGTGTATAACAAAGCATTGCAGAAGCAGGATAACATTAAAGAGATTTTTGATAGAAGAACAAAGGCCAGCAATTTCAAGATTGGGGACAAAGTTTTAAAGTGGGATTCAAGACGGGAAGAGAAGGGAAAACATGGAAAATTTGATAACTTATGGCTTGGCCCTTACTCTATTCACTCAGCTGCTGGTAACAATGCATTTTTCTTGCAGGAGTTGAATGGAGCAGAATTGTTTGGGGGTCCTGTCAATGGCAGGATGCTTAAGCATTAATTCTCTTGATCCATGTTATGTTCCAAAGCCTTTTTATATTTTTTCCACTATAAATATTTCATCCACCATTGCATTCAAAGTTGTAAAAATAAAAAATACCAAAAAAATGAAAAGAAAGAAAAGAGGGCGGATTGTGAAAACAAGAAAGGTATAGCCCCATACCAAAAAAGAGAAACAAATTTTGAAAGTGTGCAAACTTAAATGCCATTCCTGAATAACACACTTCTAGTTATTCAAACAGTCTAATCTTGACTAATTAGTTTTAAATTTTCTGCTGATAGGATAGTGAATTTGATTTTCCAAACTGTTTAATCTTGGCTTATCAGTAGATAGTTTAGGATAGAAATTAAAGGTTCAAACATGATCAAAATCTGAACCTAAGTTTCCATAAAGAGATGACTCAAATCTTTTTCATTTTATGAGTCAAAAAAGATGTAAAAATCTGGTTCTAATCAGATTAAAACCTGAACCAGAAGAAAATCAAAGATAGCTCAAAACAAAGGTCAAAGCAGAGCTGTTAAAAAGATGAAGGAAGAGTTTTCAATTTTCAGATCTTAAAGCCTTCCATTTTTTATTTAATTTTCTGTAAAATAAATGTCTATGTGCAGCTTGTTTTTATGCCATAGATCACAGCAAGTCAAACAGTTTAATCTTGACTTGACTGTATTTAAATTTATGTTTTAGAATTTAGAGAGTAAAAATATGTTGGACAGTTCAATCCCAACAGATAGTAGAATAGGTAGAGAAGCTTCTGAACTCAACTGTTTAATCTGAGTCCAGGGAGAAATAAGGAGTAGAATTAGATTAGTTTTATGCTTTCAAAAAAATAAAATGTTGTAAAAAGAGTTTGCCAATCCAAGTGCACTCTAATGAAGAAAAAATGTTAGATCAATAGGATTGGGTAGGTAGAAGTTTGTATTGATGTAGATCCATTGTTTTTATGGCTGCTAATATGTTTTCAGAACACATCATCCATAGAAAGAAAGGCAGCCCAATGGATGAGGCAACTGATCAGCCTCCCAGAGAACATAAATGGATCAGGCACAGTTCAGCCTCCCAGAGAACACAAGTCTGAAATTTCTTGATACCTTCAAGAAGGCATCATCCCCAAGTGGAGCCAATGTTAGCCAGCTATAAATTTTTTTATACCAAATGCTGGCTAAAATTTTTTTTTGAGCCTTCAAGGAACAAATTTCATTGCTAAAAATTGTTGGCTCTTGAAGACTCTTGAAGGCCTCATGCCTATCCTCTGTCCGAACTTCACTATTGTTCCCATTTTTACACTTAGAAATCCTGCTGATTTCCAAGCTAGAATACTACTGCAAGCACCATTTCCCTTTTCCCCTTCTTCCAAAACTAACTTTCATTTGCTTCCCTATTTCTCCATCAAATTCCTCCACTTTTCACAAGTTCTATTCTTCCATTCATGAAAATCCACCTTTATAAGGTTTAAAACCCACTTTTAAACCTTATTGGAACCCTCATTTCCATTGGAAAACCATAAAAACCCACAGTTTTGTACATATATGGGTCTTAGCCCCTTCCCGCATAAATCACTGGTCGTATGACCCTTCATATGACCCTCGGCCCCGCAGTCGGGCGCCAAACCTTTAAATATTTCTCTGCTGAAGTATTAAAACCTTTGATTATTTTAATTCTTTAGTTTTTAATTAAATTATAAACTTTTCCGCCGGTTTGATTTTCAGTTTAATCCCCACCGTCGATCTGATATGCAGATCGGACGGTGCGGAGTACGTCTCCCTGGTGGTCCCCGCCATCCACTATCCAATTGCCGAAACTGCGCGGTTTTTATTGCACCGCCTTTGGGCAAAGGCAGTTTTTCCTCGATCGCCAGCGATTCCATACATCGTGTGCCACACGTCCCCTGTACTTTTTCAAAACCGCTTGCTCATCGCGCATTATCGTTCGGACGTGGACGCCCATCGATATTTCCGTGCACCGTCCGATCTGGGGTGGGCCATCCAACGACTATCGCTCGCCAAAGATGCCCGATAGTTAACCGGGCTACGACGCGCCATCCAGTTAATCTCCGCCGTCGATCTAATCTGCAGATCGACGGTCCATGTTCCATCGCCCTAATTCCGTCGCCCAGTCAACGATTCTCCGTTTTTGATTTTCCCCTTTGCTCCCGACCTTCGATCTCTGCGCGATCGACGACTCTGATTTAATCTTTTTTTTGCCTTCTCCGATCAATCCCGATCGTCGGATGATGCCATCCAACGGCCATGCTTCCTCCATGTGTCCTCTGCAGCAGTAAACCTATATATGCAGGATTTTATAATTTTTTTTTGTATTTTGCAGGGTTTAAATGGTTTTCGTGCCATTTTCGAAGAAAATTCGAGGGCGGAGGATGACGATCTTCCTGCCCTCGATTCATCAAAGGAAATCCTTCGCAGGGTATAATTTCATGTTTCTTCAGTGTTTTCCTCAGTCATTGATGCCGCATAACCCTGCGCTGCCCTGTTCATCAGCAAAAAACACAGCAAGTCAATCACAAATCACAGAGTATCAATGATGAAGGCCAGAATTTACCAGAATAGAGGATTAACGGACAGATTTGTGGGGATTACGTCTAAGATGCTTATTAAAAGCCTAATCCCAAAGTAAAACACAATTTAAATAAAATTTGAAGTGTTTACTGACGGGAAACCCTCCACCGCCACAATTTGAGGCGAATTGATCCCTCTAGCTACCACGATGCCACCTGTGCCTCAAAGTATTCAATCAGAGGCTGAAGTTATTGATAAAATGAAAATATTCGCCTCAGCGCAGCCAAAGAAGTTACTTCTGCAGGGAAGATTAATGCAAACAATATTTGCGAAGTAACCCCGACACCACACAGAGCCTCAAAGGTCAACAAAAGCTCCCACAGAGCTTAATCTTTATGTAAAAACATTTAATACAGAGGATATGTATGTAAGTTTCTTCATTGAGCCCCTCAAAGGCCCAGAAACCATTAATTCTGTATTAATTGTAATTGATATATTTTATCAGATCTCACCTCCTCATCCTTCTATATATACTTCTTCAGAAGATGAGTGAGGGGTTGGTTGTAGAACTTTGAAATACATTTGAACTTAAACTTCTGATTGTAAATAGTGTTCACTGGCCCTTGGAGCTCTGCTTGTGATAGATTAGTTAGGTTGAATAGTGAAGATGATTGCTGAATTGAAACATTGGACCTGAGTACTGTAACTGGTTTGACATCAATAAACAAGCTATTTCTTGGGATCCTTGTCTATATCACTGGTGAAGTGCGAAGTGCCTCTTTCTTTGTTATTGTTTTCCTTCTATGTATGTCATATTTTTCACTATTCTATGATAAAGAACAACATTTATAGAGTTAGGACCTACTGTATATCAGTAACCTTCTCTAATTGAAAAGCTTTATCTCAATGTTGTCCTCCAATTTGTTTATTTAAGAATGATTTAATACAGTTTAAGCAGTTAGGAATGCTGGAGTTCCCTCGTCCTACTGTTTGCTTTAAACATTGTTCTTGAAAGTTATTTTCCTTATTTGCTTATTAAAGTTAGACTAGAAAAGTGATGGTTTGCCCTGTTTCTAGCTTCTATTCTCCAAAAGCAGATTCTGAAAGTTTCCCTTGGTGTTGACTGAAAGCAGACTAGGTTTAAAAGTACTTTATCTGATCTTAAGTTTACACTTTGTCTTCTCTTATATGTTTTCATACTTTCTGAAGGTAATTATGTGGATTACTGGATTGTTTGTCAATTAAGCTGCTTTAATACAAACTTGCCCAAGAGGTCAATGGTTAGCCCTGCACTTGGTTGGTTTTAAACAGTTACTTAAGATGCTTTTCTTGTTTGGACTGACTATAAATCCTTTGGGAAATTATTATCAGTTTCCACCATCTCCAACACTTTATTGTTTCCATTCCATCATTATAATCTCAATAATCTTGTGATGTAGATGACTTGCCCCTTGGATCACTCTTGATGTTGTTGTTCAATTAAAGCCCTGTTATGACTCCATAGCCCAATAGACTAAAAACCAGCGTTATATCTATCTCTTTAGCCATATAGTATTCTATTCACTTGCAACTTCTCACCCTTGAAACTGTTTTGCATTTAGAACTTTCCCCTCAAGTAGTATTCATGCTCAACCATCCAAAAGACAAACAAAACCCTTGGCCTTCATAACTAGCCTAATATCATAACCCAAAACTTCAAAGACAAATCCATCTTTGTACTTATTGGAGAGATCCCTCTCCGGATTCAGGAGGGCTAGATCCTAGAATCCCAAAGTTGGTTGAAACGATGTTGCTTCTGCAGTTTTAGTCTCACCAATCTGCTAAAATTACAGATCCCTAACACCCCCCAGAGATCATGTTCAATCACCTCCACCCATGCCTTCTCCACAAGGAAAATTACCTCTTTATTCTTCTCTTGAAGCATCAAATGAGAAAAACAATGATAATGAAACAAGTCAAGAGGAGGCAGAGAAAATAGAAATGGAGGACAGTGAAGTTATTAATGATGATGATGAATCTTAGGAGAAAGAAAACAGTGATTCCCTTGACATTGATGGGCAAGAAAGCAGCCTTGAGGCACAAAGCATGGGAGGACAATGAGGCAGAAAGTAAAGGCAAAGGAGACAGTCAAGAGGATCATAGTCACAATGAGGATGAAATGAAGAACGAAAATGGCAGTGATGTTGACATGGATGCACCACAAACTGATGACCAAGATAAACAGGAAAATAGAGATATGGAGGTTGATGACACGTCATTAAATGCTAAAGTAAACTTTCCAAGTGACCATGAGGACAAAACAGAGCGCAAAAATGACCTTGAATGTCATGACAGTCAACATGACAGCGGTAAAAATCAGAGTGTTGAAGGCAGCAGTGAGGCTCACAACTCTCCCAATGAAGAAGACAATGATGAGGATGACAATCAACAAGAAAATGAACATGACAGTCAAGAGGAAAATGTGCATGAGCATGACAATGAGCACAGTAATAGCGCAAACAGTGACAATATGGATGAAGATAATGTACATGAAGAAATAGAAGGTGATAAAGAGGAAATAGAAGAACAAGAACATGGAAATAATGAGGTTGAAATAGAGTTTGTAGAGGCAGGCAGTGACCAAGGAAATAACACTGATGGGACAGTCAGTGAGGAAATATACAGCAAAAGGGATAGTCATGATAGTCATGACAACTGCCATGAATTTTATGACACTAATCAGTCTCTTAGTGACAATGAGAATGAAAGCACCAGTGCAGAGAATGATGAAGAAGAGGACACTAATGAGGAACAAGGCCAAAGTGAAGCAGATGCAGAGACTGATGATAAAATCCAAGACCAAGATAACAGTACTGAAGACAACAAGGAGGGCAATAATGATGATAGTATTGAAGATGAAGGAGGCAGAGATCAAACAGATCATGAGATATCTGATAAGGATCATAGTGAAAGTGAAGGAGTTTATGACAACACCAAGGGTCACAACCATGATAAAAACACTTTCAAAACTACCATTACACCTCTTCCATGCACATATCAGAGTGGGTCAAGGCAAGTGTTTGCTACCTCAAAAAGGCAAGGGGCCTTGTCACGTAAATCAATTCCAAGGCTTGAAAAGGGAAAAGAAAAAGTGGGTAAGGTGAGAAGAAGTAAAAGAGTCAAGAAAGCTACTCAAGAGCCTCAATTCATTGATCTACACAATGACAATGAGGACAAGGAGATGACCACCAGATTGCTACTCCTAACCAAAGATGCACAAATTAAGGAATGGGAGAGAGATTTCGAGATGGCACAACGTGTCATTCAATATTAAAAGAATGAGCACAAGCACTTCAAGAACGTGAAACAGGGCCTTGCTCTCTAGAAAAAACTGACCAAGCATTATGCAAAGAAACACAAGCTTGTTTGTGCCAAACTGAAGGAAGCCCTCCATGAAGTCCAAACCCTAAAGGAGGTAAAAGAGCATGATAGCCTTGGAATTTTGGTTGAAGCTTCTCAAAAGTTGTCTAAGACCACTTAAGGAAGGTCTCCACCAAATTTGAGAGAATTTGGAAAAAAAAATGTTTTTTGAGATTTTTGAGCCTCATTTGCGCAGCGCCACTGGCACTATGAAAACACATGGAGCATCCCCAAGAGGAGAACTTGAAATTTTTGGATTTCTCTCAACCTGCACATCATACTCACCAAATTTCAGAAGATTTGGAACAGGTTTGACCCCTCAAAAGGTCAAAAAACCTCAATTTTTTCACCTTTCTGCCACTGGTTTGGGCCTGGCGCTGCGCAAATGACAGTCTGTATATTTTTTCATTTTTGACTGGGCTACGTGAGCTGGATTAGAAAACCACAAGAATTTCTGGAAATTAGACTCATTAGGCTTTCCAATGACCCAGCATGAATCCAAATCCGACATCAAGAAGCGGTCCAAAACTTAGTCACAATAGACCATATTTTTTGCTGAAGTGGCGCTGCTCAAATAGACTGTCTAAGTGTATTTTGGACCAAAAGTCAACAAAACACACTCATTTATTGCAAAATGATATTTTTTATTTTTTTGATGTAAATCAATCTAGAATTAGGTGCAAGAAGTTATTTTGGCATTTATTTCTTAGAATATTATGTGCCTTGGGCCTTGCATGGTCTCTTGGCCATAAATGACATTTATGAGTGAATTTGACATTTTCCTACCATATTTAGGGTTTTTTCCCGCTCTTGCTAAGATAAATAGAGCATGAGGGCTTCATTGTAAATGTTGGCATTTGATGAGCTTTAAGAGCAATACATGGTTTTTATGAGCTTGGAGAAGAAATTGGTGTTGTGAAGTTGATGAATGGCTTGTTTGGATTGATGATGGAGAAGCTTGTTTGCAGGATTCCTTCGCTTGATTAATGGTGAAGTACTCTTAATTTGTTCATGTATTCTTGTTGTCATTATGTTTCATCCTTCTTGGTTTCTATAAATCAGAAAAGTATAGGTTGAGAAATACTCCTTGAGGCACCTCAGTCATCCTGTTTGTTATAGCCTTAATGTTTTCCTTTGCTGGTTGTGTTTGAAGAATTCTTAGCTTCTCTTCAAGCCTCCTTATGCTTGTTTCGTTTCATGTATCGATTAGTATGCTAGTTTACAAGTATGATTCATGGTATGCCTTGCTTATTTGAAGCTGTCCAAACTCTGTCTTAAAACCTCTCTTTGGAATATTGTTTGCTAGGTTAAGTCAAAGAGGTCTCGTTCGATCTTGCCCTTTGTCCATGCCTACCAACTTGTTTCAGAGTTCTCTATAGCTTGATTTATGATGTTTAGGAGTTCCCTCTTCATAGATTAAGTTATTTGTGATCTTTAATGTTTTCTAATTCTGAAGGTGAATTTACTAAAGTTAGATAAGCTCATATGCTTTCTATGTTTCACCAGAATTTTTATCTTGGATATTTATCAGTTTATGTATGGTTATTTAAGCTTAATGGTTTGCCCTACCTTATGAGTTATAGCTTTTTCTTATCATTATTTAAGATCTCCTTGTTGTAAGTATTTGACAAAGGATTCTTGATTTCCCTTTGCCCTACCTTATTCGCAAACTTGATGTCCATCCCACTTCACTCATAATATTTAAGGATCCATTAACCTTGCTAGATTGGCCTTGCGCTGCACTTTGATTCATTATTGAGACACCCATGAATTTTATTGACTCCATAGCCCAATGGCTTTGACAGACTCTCACTCCACCTATTCAACTTGACCATCTTACCCAAACAAAACAAACAACAAACCCTACACTTAACAACTAGCTTAAAATAAAAACCCTAACAGCAAAAAGAACACATCCTTTGCACCCAATAGAGAGAGTCCTCTCTGAATCCATGAAGGCTAGGTCCTAAGACTCCAAATACTGGTCTGATGTTACCCTATCATTTGGTTTACCAATCTTCCAAACCACGGGACACTAACAATTCTAATACACACCTTCTAAGTATCTCATCAGTTCCCATCTTATATAATTGACCATTTATCAAATAAAATGTTGTTTCTTTTGATTGCTAGAGTCTTCTTTTCCTTTAAAAATAATCCATCATGTGTTTTCCCTTGATGCAAGAATTAAGCGATTTCTGCAAATTCTGCAGGGATTGCTTCAACTTTGAATATATTTGTATCAGGTAAGTCATCGTCAACGTCTACCAATTCCTCTCCTGTCTCTAATCAGGACAGATGGTCAAGCTTGATGTTCTTCTTTCTAGGTCAGGCTATTACTTCAAATTCAAACTCTTGGAATAATAGTAGCCATCGAGAGATTTGACCCTTGATGGAATGGTTTATTAACAAGGTACCTCAACGCTTGGTTGTCTTTAAAGAATATGAAAGTATTCGCTAGGAGATAATGCTGAAATTTATGGAGAGCGAAGATCATGGCAAGTGCCTCTCTTTCCATTGTTGATAATGTCTTTCGACTTTGTTTATTTTTCGGCTAGCAAAACTATTTGTATGGTCTATGAAATCATTATTAGGTTGTGCTAGTATGGCCCCGACTGCCATGTTAGATTCATCAACATGTACATGGAACTTCTTGGACTAGTAAGGGAATTTTAAAATAGTGGCATCGACCAAATTTATTTTAAGTAATTGGAAGATCTCATTAAATTCTTTTATCCAAATGTATGGAACATCCTTCTTAAGTAATTCATCAATTGAGAAAGTGATATCAGAGTAATGATTAATAAACTTCTTGTAGTATCATGTATACCCCAGAAATATCTTTATCTTCTTTTGGTTAATATGAGGTTTCAAATCAAGGATTAATTTTTTTTTTCCATATCCACTTTGATCCCATCCTTGGATACTACATTCCCCAACAATATTCCTATAAGAATAGAAAATGTGCATTATTGATATTGAGGGACAATTGGATTTGTCTACATCTTTCTGTTGAGAATTTGGTAGGGAGGTGATTAATTCAAATTCTCTTCTTAATAATTACTTGCGAGCTTACTTTTCTTACTTTTGTATTCTCTTCTTAGCTTATTATGTCTTTCATAAAGTCACTTAAAAAAACACACGAAACAAAAATATAGGCTCTTCAAGCTAGTGCCAAAACCTCTCCCTCTTGGAGAGGAAAACCCACAAGGAGTTCTTCTTATAGACTTTCAATTGACAAGCACCATGACCATGACTCAGACCCTTGACCTATGTATGCTTCCAAGGCCTTGTCACTGCTTTCTTCTTGACTTCCTTTTGTTGATCCTCCCTTCAACACTCCTCTGCACCAATACTAAGAAACTCGGTTCTTAATGAATTCCTTTGGTCCTCCTAGAGATTCCTCAACACCTTGTAGTATCTTCTTCTAGTCTTGGTCTTCTAGATATACTTCAGACTTTGATCACACCGTCTTATCTTTCGACCTTCCTTTATGCACTGATATGCACTATCGAGAAACTCAGTCTCTATTTAGCAACACATAACTCAGTTATTTATTCCATCAACGATCTTCCTTTTCTGCATTCTATAATACTCCTTTCACAAATTCTATTTGCAGTTGCACTGAGCAACACCAACCCTGTTCTACACTTGCACCAAATAACATTAGTCCTGAAAATTATTCCCGAACTTCTCTGTAGTCACAGGAAACGTATCACAAATTTTTACTTCAGAATTACAGTGAACTATCCTTGCATTACTCAGTAAGTATCTTCACTTTATTCCCTGTGCTTTATTTATGTGATCCGCACCTTTTAGTTACAAACTTGTCTGAAGTTGTGTATTCAAATGAATCGAAGACCTATACTTTATATAGTTACATCCTTCTTCATTTTAGGCCGACCTTCCAATATGAGTGTTGGCTGACTTGTTTAGAGGTATGTAAACCAACTTTGTCCACTACTCATTTGATGTCCTTAAGAGATGTTTAACGTTGGTCTTGAGCATCACATGGAGTTGTATCTTCAAGGCTTATATGACAAGGTCTTGAGCATACTTCTTTTACTAGATTCTTCATATACATGACGCTTAATTAGTACATTTATGACATGATGAAAAATACCTAAAAGACATCAAGAAGAAGTCTTTTAACCTATAATAAAACCTTTCTCATGAAACCCATGAAGCAAGCATAACAAAAATACATTTTTAGGAATTTGGCTTCTGTGATCCAAAATCGGTATAAAATATTTCGGTGAAAATCACATTCAAGCAGATTTTATCGATGCGTTTTGAACCAACCAGTGTGGGTTCATCATCAGGACAAGATGAGAAATCTGATCTAGGACCCAGTTTAAATAGATAAGGAAGCTCCAACCAGCCGTTGTAGAATAACGACTAGTTTGACTGGAATAAGAAATTTAATATAAAACAAATTAACAGTTGAATTATTATTATTATGATTATTTATTTATTTATTTTTATTTTTTAATAAACATTTTATTTATTTGTTATTTGTTTAGTAATTAAATTATTTCAATATAATATAATATTTTTATATTCTTAATTAATAATGATCTAACATTATTAATTATCCGATTTATGATTTTAATAAATTCTTATTTACAATATTTAATAGGAAATAAATAAATAAATAATAATAATAATAAATAAATAAATAAGTAACATAAATAAATAAATAAATAAATAAATAGATAAATAATAATAATAATAATAATAAGAAATAAATAAATAATAAATAAATGAATGAATAAATAAATACTAATAATAAAAATAATTAATAAATAACTAATAATAAAAATAAATAAATTAGTAAAGAACAGAAAGGGAGAAAGAAACCGGGGACCAGAGGAGAGGAAAAGACACAAGGGAGAACCGACAGGAAGAAAAGCAACAACTAAGAATGAAGGGCAAGGATCCAACATTTGCTAATACTCCACCCATCATCCCTGTTAAGGTTGACCAACATCTTTTCGATTTCTATTATCTTTGTCTTCTTCATTACATAAATACATAATTGCATAGTCAATATGAAGACCCAACCTATTTACACTTTCCAACACTTTCTAACATGAGTCTTAACCATTGAATATGGTATTTTAATAATGTTTACACAGTCCAAACGTCAACATAGACTGCCGTAGTCTTGTAAATATATTCTTGAAATTCCTTGACTACTATTCTAGAAAAAATTGTAGGTGCATTTTTTAGACCAAGAGGCATTACTCTATATGCAAAAGAGCCAAATTCTATAACAAATGAAGTATTTTATTGGTCTTATTTTGCAATCCGTACTTGGTTGTACCTTGAGAAACCTTCTGTGAATGAATAACATTCATGTCCTACCACCTTGTTTATAATCTCATTTGCAAATGGTTTCGTGAATGGATTAGTTACTATTAATCTATTCAAGCAAAAAAAATGACACAAATTATCAATCTAATTAGGTATTTCTTCTTAGGTTGCATGAACATAGGACTTTCCCACGATATTTTGATAGGATAGATGATGTCGACAACCAACATCCCTTCTATCTCTTTTTTCATAATCAAATTATATTTGTGAGCTAGTTTGTATGGTATTTTCTGATCTGGATCGTTGGAGGAATGAGACTTATAGAGTGACAAAAGAGAAAGAACTAGAAATTCTGAGTAAGACCCCCATCACAGTACTACTTTGGCCCATGCGCTCACAACTGCAGATTTCTCATTAAATATGATGCATTAGTGTGGGTTTGATCCAAGTTGCAACTTCATGAGTGTAAAAGGAAGATGTCATAATGCATGAGAGAGACATTTCAGAAAAAAAACATTATAAAAAAAATTAAGAATAGGGCATTATAAAGAAAAAAATATAATATTGAGAAATACAATTGATAAATATTGCCCGAAAACATTATAAAGAAAAAAATTATTTTCTTGAATGCGAAATATAACATAAGACTACATTAGGACAAAAAACTTGTTTTATGTAGAAATTATACAACATGCATGTATATCTTGGATTCACCCGATCTAACAATGTACTAAAGTTAAATACTGAATCACTTCTACAAATATTTTGCGAAATTAAAAATAGCACAATTGCCAATCAGATGAAGCAAAGAAGAATATATCAAAACCACAACACCATATATTCACGGGAAATCTTACTGCTCAAAACTCCTCCATCATATATTGTATATTCCACAAGGAATAATGAAACAATTACATACAATTCTTCTCACAAGAATCCTCCTGTATTCAACTAATTGTCTCACACTGTCTTGGATAAAATTGGGCCAATACACAACCAATTTTCTACCTCCAAACATCCTGCCTTGCTCACGTAGTTCTTGATGAATGCACTCCTTAATAAAAAATAATTTCAGCCTTCCTCAACTGCGCTGAGTATCATGGGCATCCTGTGGTGTTTTAACTACACCTTGGTATCCTGCTAATATCACAACTGATAGTTACACTTCCCTTTCACCTTGTCTCAACTGGGTCTCCACTGGAACTGACATGCATGCAACTAATAATAGTAAATCATCAGTTGCATGTGAGATCACTGATTGTGAATTAAATAATATTTAATTCAGTTGATCTCTCACTACTTATATCTTCAGTTACAACTAGCACAACTGAGTTTAACTCACTTAACTAAGTTAAACTATTTACAACTTGCACAACTCATGCACCACTACACTTAAAACTTTGTTACAACTAGAATCACTTTGTTACAACTAAAATTACTCTACATGTCCCACCAACCAACCTCTAACTCGAAATTCATTTAGCTAACTGATTTTTCCACTTCAGTTAACTATTTCAAGTTCACATTGAGAATAGATTACAATTTAATGTCGATCTAAATTAAGGGATAATAAAAATAGACATGCAACTAAAAATAGCCTGTGTGGGCCCCACCCTAGTGTAGGTGCTTAATGTCACTAGGATCATGGGTGCTGAACGTTTTTTCTAGATGCCAATTTCACTGTTTCTTGTTGCAAACTTCAACACTCCCTCTCAACAAGAAAGGAATGTCCTTGCAAGCAACATGCAACTCCATGCATGCGACATGAAACTCATCCATGCAACACTTCTCTAGTGTTTCTTGCACATGCAACTCTTCACTAGTGTTTATCGCACATGCAACTCTTGCATGCAACACTTCACTAGTGTTTATTGCACATGCAACCTTTGCATGCAACACTTCCGAAACTGAATAACCTCCAAAAACCTGAATCAATATAATGCATCTGTCATCAAAGTCTTGTGACTTGTTGGTACCTACTGCACATGTCTACTGGATCCTCTGCGCTGTTGACATCTGCATCCATGCACTCTGCAATTACTGCCAACTATGATCTGCGCTCCAGTATCTCACACTGTCACTTTTATTTCATGTCCTCTCGACATCTGACTGCATCAATCTAACTAATCCTGCTACTACTGTATTGTGGGCTCCTCGTAGCCAGGTTCAATTCATGAGACCCACACCATATCAATGAATTCTACCCAAAATTTCTTCTTGGGATTAATCATGCATGTTGCTCCACCTCATACCTGGTGGTATAGCTGCATGCACTCCCTCTGCCCATCTGGCTCAAAATTTATCTACATGAGTGGTTTCTCCCACTCCATGATCCTCCGCATGTGGCTACTCCACATCTTGAGGTTCATTCTCACCTGCATGCAAATACAACTCCCTCTCAAGGGTCAATTGCATGGATTTCTCACACTTCCCCATGGTTGGAAGCTCTGTAGAAATCACATCTACATCAAGTCTATAGATATTCTTCACATGAATCCCAATCTTCTTGACTTTCTTTGTGGCTTTTTTCCAAAGGAAGGCTTTACCTTCACTAAAGACCACATCATAGCCTTTATCTTCCAACATTGCAACTGAAACTAAATTTTTCGTTAAGCTTGGTACATACATTACATCTTTTAAAAAGAAGGGTTTACCTGAATTCTTTTGTAAAGAAATTGTACCAATCCCAGTAGTGCTATACCTTTTTTCATCACCCATTTTGAAATGCATTTGGAGGTCCTTCTCCTCCAAGCTACTGAAAATTTCTCTGTCTATTGTCATGTGGAAAGATGTACCACTATCCAAGTACCACATCTAACTCATTGCACTTGATCCCATGCATGCAATAAGTAAGAAGTCAAGCTTAAATTGCAAGGCCAAAGCCTCTCCAGCTGCAGATTCAATAATATTTTTGTTCTTCTTCTTTTGTGGATAGTTTGTGGCAAAATTTCCATGCTCGTGATAGTGAAAACACTTCACTTTGGACTGTCGCGCTCCTTGCCTTCACCGGTCTCAGAATAGGATTTATTTCCTTTTACCTTCTTCACCTTGGAAGCCAGAGCACTATCTACTTCATCATCTTCCTTAGATGAAGATCCAACTCTGGTATTCCATCTGAACTCCTCCTGCACCAAATCCGACCACAATCGTTCCCAATCTAGCGAAATTTTCCCATCCATTGACAGAGTCTTCATAACTGTGCCAACTCTGAGGAAGTCCTAGGAGAGCCAAGCTCACCAGATCATCATCAAAAAGAGTAATTCCTACACTCCCAAGCTCATCCCGACATTGGATAAAATTTTTTATGTATACTGGAATAGTGTCGCCCTTTTCCATTTTAATGTTCCTGATTTTATCCTTAATCGCCAATTTCCTATGGTCGTTGCTGCTCTGAAATAGATTTGTCAAAGCATTCCACATCACATATGGATTCGCTTTGCCATGGAGGCTTGAGAAAATGTGTTCTTGTACTCCCTCCAATAGGATCGTCCTCGCCCTTGCCACTTTCTTTTGCCATGCATCAAGATTTGCAACATCTGGCACAGTGGGTTTAGGAACATCATTGTTAATGAATTCCTTCAAGCCATTGTATTCGAATACTAACTCCATCATGTCTCTCCAAGAAATATAGTTAGAGCTGCCCTGCAGTACATACTCCAATCTCAAGCCATTGAAAGCCATTTCGATCTTGAATCATCTATAGCACCAAGAAAGTATTTCTGCAAATTCGAATTCTATCCAGTCACAAACTCAACTCTTGCTTCAATTCTGCAATTTCCCGTGCTTCGATACCATGTAGAAATTATACAACATGCATGTATATCTTGGATTCACCTGATCTAACAATGTACTAAAGTTAAATACCGAATCAATTCTACAAATATTTTGCGGAATTAAAAACAACACAATTTCCAATCACATGAAGGAAAGAAGAATAAATCAATACCACAACACCAGATATTCCCAGGGAAAGCTTACTGTTCAAAACCCCTCTATCATATATTGTATATTCCACAAGGAATCATGAAACAATTATATACAATTCTTCTCACAAGAATCCTCCTGTATTCAGCTAATTGTCTCACACTGTCTTGGATAAAATTGGGCCAATACACAACCAATTTTTTGCCTCCAGACAACCTTCCTTGCTCACGTAGTTCCTGATGAATGCACTCCTTAATCATAAAGAATTTCAACCTTCCTCAACTGCACTGAGTATCATGGGCATCCTGTGGTGTTTTAACTACACTTGGGTAGCCTGCTAATAACACAACTGATAGTTACACTTCCCTTTCACTTTGTCTCAACTAGGTCTCCACTGGAACTGACATGTATGCAAATAATAATAGTACATCATCAATTGCGTGTGAGATCATTGATTGTGAATTAAATAATATTTAATTCACTTGATCTCTCACTACTTGTATCTTCAGTTACAACTAGCACAACTGAGTTTAGCTCACTTAATTGAGTTAAAATATTTACAACTTACACAAACTCATGCACCACTGCACTTCGAACTCTGTTACAACTAGAATCACTCTGTTACAACTAGAATTACTTTTCATGTCCCACCAACCAACCTCTAACTAAAAATTCACTTAGCTAATTGATTTTTCCACTTCAGTTCACTATTTCAAGTCCACATTGAGAATATATTACAAGTTAATGTCCATCTAAATTAAGGGATAATAAAAATAGACATGCACCTAAAAATAGCCTGTGTGGGCCCCACCCTAGTGTAGGTGCTTAATGTCACTAGGATCATGGGTGCTGAATGTTGTTTCCGGATGCCAATTTCACTGTTTCTTTTTGCAAACTTCAACACTTTACTCCACGGTGAAGTCTCATATTTATACTTTTTACGAGAATCTTTCAGCAAGAGCCACGCCTCTCATTACATTTCAAATACCATGGGTAAATACCATGGATGAGTATTATAAATACGATGGTAAAATTGAAATCATCGTGCAATTAGATTCCCACTTTAATATTATGGATTATTATTATTATAATAATGAATCATCCGTGGTTTTAACAAACATTGATAAATAATATTAATAATTAATTGTTGTATTTATTTTCCACTTGGATCAATCCTCCCTCCTTAAGAAGCAATGGTCCCCATTGCGTAAAGTTCCCTCCAGGGAAGTCTTTGTTGGATAGAAGCATAACTATGGGTTTGTGAAGGACCCAAAACCAAGTGTTGTTGAAGACAAGGCTTTTGTGAGGTGACCCATAATTGTGGGTTTGTGGATGACCCTTAACCATTATGAATGAATACCCGAGGATAGAGATAACCTGTAATGCTTGTGGGCCAACTGTAATGCTGACAGTGTGCGACCTAATAAATGGAATTCAGTAGCAATGGTTTTGTGTGGTTGACCCATAACTGTGATGAATGAATATCCAAGGATAGAGATACCCTATAATGTTTGTGGGCCAACTGTGATGCTGATAGTGTGCGACCTAGTAAATGGACTTTAGTGCTAGGGGTTTTGTGTGGTTGACCCATAAACATGTTGAGATAGTTCGCTTGTTGATCTTACTAGTAGCGATATGGTGGCTTATCTTTGTAAATTCTCACCATCCAATGAGATGTTGTAAATTCTTCCATCATCTCACTCCTATGTCATGTAAGTTCTTCCTCGAGCAACAATTTGACATGATATCCTGCTCTGTCATTTTTTATTTTCTCTGACATGTGAGGTTGTTGGGGTCTATGAGGACTGTCTTTGCAAGGTTGCAATACTTCGATTCTAAGCTCCTTGTACCCTGACCTTTTTGGGGATATGCACAAAGAATATACAAGATCATCCCCACTCTGATACCACTAACAAAAGAATAAAAACTAGAAATTCCCAGGAAGTCCCCCATCCCAGTACTACTCTGGCCCAAGCGTTCATAACTACAAATTTCTCATGAAATCTAATGCATTAATGTGGGTGTGATCTAAGCTGCAACTTCATGAGTGACAAAGGAAGATTTCGTAATGCGTGAGAGAAATATTTCAGGAAAAACATTATAAAAAAATTGAGAATAAAGCATTATAAAGAGAGAAATATAATATTGCGAAATAGAATTGAGAAATATTGCAGAAAAACATTATAAAGAATGAAAATATTTTATTGAATGTGAAATATAACATAAGACTAGATTAGGGCAAAAAAAACTTAATTTACTCCATGGTGAAGTTATACTTTTTACTTGGATCTTTCACCGAGAGACATGCCTCTCATTACATTTCAAATACCATGGGTAAATACCATGGTTTACAAAATCCATGGGCGAATACCACGTGCAAACATAATAACTTAAGATACCATGACTAAATATAATAAATTACAATACCATGGGTAAATACCATGACTTACAATATCCATGGGTAAATACCATGGGTGAGTATTATAATTACGATGGTAAAATTGAAATCATCATGCCATTAGATTCTCACTTTAATCATGCTTGGGGACCTTGGATCGCTAGAAATCATGCTATATTTAAAGACTCCCTTTTTCCCATCAGCAAATTGGCAGCGAAGGGAGTTTTCATCTTTGAATATATTCCAATTCCCCAACAGGCACAACAACCGCGAGTCATTCAATAGGAAAACATAAAGGGGAACATTCCATGGGCCTATTTTGATGGGGACTCATACCCTAGGATAGATGTGGAGCGAGTTTGGTCATTCATCTCCCTGCTGGGAAAACTCTCAAAGCCTCGATTGGACTGGGTCAGGGAACAAATAACTTTGCAGAGTTAAAAGCCTTACATATTATTTTATACTGGCTTTCTCTCTTAAGCTGTAGAGAGGTTCAGACCTTTGGAGACTCTCTAAACATTGTCAAATGGTTCAATGGGACTCAAAGATGCATAAATTATATCTTGCTTCCGTTACTTAATGAGGTATCTAGATTAAAAACATTTTTTAACGAGATATCTGTTTGCCACATTTACAGGGAGTAGAACCACGAAGCATAAATTCTTTCTAAGGAGGGCATTCGACATGATATGGGGCACTGGATAGCTCTAGAAGTCGAAGATGGGCTGGTTCAAAATCTCGAACAACCTGTTTTCAACTAAAGAGTTATTTTCTACTTGTTGTTTTTTCACTTTATTTCTAACAGACATTTAGACACTTTTGTTGTTTTAAAATACAATAATTCAACCTGTCTATGTTTCAGACTGTTTTCCTTGATGAGGAGGTCTGGGAGACAGAAGAAAATCAGTGTTGTAACAAAATTATAATGGCCTTTTTGTACGAACTGGACCGGTGTCTACCACCCAAATTTCTGATCCAAAGGGGCTCCTATATGGCTCTATCTTTATGTACTTCTGTTTCAGGCGATATTCCGAGCAAGGAAGCCCGGGGGTGCAAAAATACGTTGAGTATCTACTCAATGAGTGACTATGGCTGTGAAATGAGGGCTTCCTCAAAATCACCATCAGTAACTCCATCTCTCATCCGTAAAAGAAGGGAAATGCAGTTTTTTGAATGCATCTTGCATATACTATGTAACTTTCTATATCTTAATAGATGGTTTGATTTTTTCTTTGGAAAAAAAAGATTCTCACTTTAATATTATGATTTATTTTATTTATTATCATGCATCATTCATGGTTTTAACAAAAATTGATAAAAACGAATAATTATTAACTGTTGTAATTATTTTCCACTGGATCATCTTCTTTATTGGATTTGCTCGGAGGATATTGATATTCATCTCCCTAATTTATGTCTTGATATTATTTAAGCAAGTTGATAAATTTTGTTGTTTGTCAATTCATGTTATTTTCAGTTAATTGTGGTTGTCATTTGAAATATCAACTTATTTAAGCTTGATTTATTCATCCATATCGTTGGGAGCCTTTGGCCCCCAAATTTTTATTTCTTCATAAATAGGTGGAAAGTCGACTTTGACAAGTTTCTCATTTTCCTCCTTATTGAATTTAAATATTGTTTTAAATTTTTAAAGGTTCTCTGAATGGCCCTTTACAACAAAATATTTGTACCAGAGTATGGATATTCTTCATTTCCAAGCGACTAGATGAATTCTGATTTCATGAGCATGATATGTAATTACATACAAAAGTCGACTGTTGTTCCTTGTTTTTCTTTATAATGAGTAGGAGACTCTCTTTTTTAAAATTTATTGAATTTGTTGAGCTGTCTTGACCAGTCTTGACCAATTCTTTCTCCTCTTGTCAAAATTCAAAATCTTTAATAAAATTACCTTTTATCTCACTCCATTGGAGTGAATGACCTTGATGTTCTTTGAGCTTGTACCATTTGTTAGACAAATCATTGAGAGTATTGGGGAACATATGCAACCATACTCTTTCGTCCCTATACTCTATTATTTTCCATTTCGACTGAGAATTTTAAATGTTTTGTATAAGGTCTTCTCATGGCTTAAAAATTGGGATGTTTGCTTGCGTTGACAACTTCCATCCTCCAAACCATTCAAAAAAATAGGTGTTTGTTGTTGTTGTCCATGTATGAAGTCTAGAAGCATGAGTGTACCTCCATCGCGATGATTTTCCAGTAAAAGTTTGGACTAAGCTTTGCATTCTTCAGTGTTCTCCAATTTCTTTAGTTACTTGCTTAACATGGTTTACATGGGAAGATCATTCTTTAAATATGGCAGGAGCACTAGATTACTTGCTTAAGTCGAATGAAAACAACGTGGGAGTTTCCTTTTGTTAATGATAGGGGATTCTTTTATAGAAAAATGAGGTTTGATATTCTTAACTGGCACAAATTCAATTGACCAACACTCCTTCACCTTGGATTCAGAGTTTTCAATTTTCCATTAATGTAACTTGGTATTTGAGTTTTTTCCTACGGAAAGATGGGATCCTGATAGAATTTATCCAAACACATAGGGATCTACATTATCTCTATCCTCGTGCAGCATTTGGAACAACCTCCTTATTTCTATGTCATCTTCCTAGGTTTTGAGCCAAGGATTTTCTTCATGGGGGTCAAGTGGTATTATAACATTTTTCTCATTTCCCTTTAACTTAATTCTATCTTTTTTCTAGATAGACCATTTCCTTCATTCTTCGACCCCATGCTCTTTCGATTAGAGCTGGATATGTCATTATTCCATTGACTAGGTCGATTACCTCGAAATCGAAAAAGGTCGAAATCCCCATAATTGATTTTTTTACTTGTTTTACTATTCTAATGGGTTCTATGAATCTATGATATGCAAGCTTAAAAAATTTGGTCGTTATTTGGATAGTCGGCTGTCCTAACCCTATCCACATTTTTCTTGGAAGGATGTTAACTTGCGATCTAAAGTCTACCATGAATTGTTTTAAATTGTATTCGTTTATCTCGAGGTATACTTGGGGATTGTAATTGTCCAATTATTTTCCTTGAGATAGCTAGTACACATTTCTACATTGATTCTTCTTCTCATTATAATATTTCAATATATTAATAAGTTCAATCAAGAAACACACTATCTACTCTTATTTTAACATTTCCAAAAATATTCAAGTATATTTTCCTTCATTGTTTTTTGTTGTTCAAATTCAATTTTGAAGAACTCGACTACCTTCTCCACTATGTCACTAGGTTGCTTGATGTCTGGATATTTGGTAGTGTTCCTAGAAGTTCAAGGAATTTATTGATTTCCTAAAATATTATATTGACCAATTTTTGATCTAGTAATAATGCAGAGGTTTTTTGAGTTCAAAACCTCTTGCTCCGGGACACTTTGAAGAAGATTCACAACTCTTTTATTTAATAATTTTTCTAGCATCTTGGGGAAATATTCTAAAGAGTGATCTGCCAAACCACACATGTTGCCAAATTTTATATTAGTCTTATCCTTTAAAGGACATCTAGGCCTCGCATAGCCTTCTTGCCAATATGTGAAGCAATATAGTCTTCCTCAACCACAACCTCGACCTCGACCTCATCCATTATGGCATCCTCCTCGTCCACCATATTATCCTGTGTTGTTTCCTCTTCTTCCTTGCATAAATATATCATTAAAATGATATGGTGCCTAAGTATAGTAGACAACATGATAATTGGGCTTGTTGTTAACATTTAACTAGCATTCTTGGGTAGATTTAGTATTATCCTCGCAAATGACCATTTTGGATTTACATTCCTCAGGTTATATTGACATTCTTTGGTGCTATGACTCGACACGACCTAACATATGTCACAATATGTGTCTATATAGAATTTTCATACATCTTGATCAAAGTAGTCAGTGAAATTACAATTATCTCTATTCGGTATAATCGGACCTAATAAAAATGCAATCTTATGAAGAAAAAATGGTCAATGAGGAGGAGCGTTCCTACAATTAGTGCATTAGAGGTTTCTTTTCTGTAAGGATAGCATTAACAACGACTATTGTAGTTACGCAATTTTTTCTTCTAATTTCATGTTAGTCATTGAGGAATTTGACTGCCCTTCATTGTCTATCTCAATTCGCTAAGACATTTTCAAGGCTTCTTCACATGATTATACGTCATGCATTCTTAAAGGCCCTAAGATATTCTATAATAACCTAACAATGTACCATTGAAATAGTAGGGATTCATCAATATTGTAAGGGATTCGACTTAACAAATCCTTAAACCTTTTATCATACTCCCTAATTTCATCTTGTTGCTGTTTAATTTATTTTAATTTTTGGGCTGTGAGATGTTTAATCTCTTGATATTTAAAGAAGGACAAGAAATTGCTCTTAATATCACTTTTTTCTTTAAGTTGATTCTCTATGAAATTCACGAGCCATGTAAGGGCTCTCTTTCAAAGAGAAACTACTAATTGCACCATTTTTTTTTTTTATCTTCATTTGGTATGTCGCTGGTTGTCCAAATTTTTTTGTAGACGAACCAATGATTTTTTGGATCCTGATCATCTTCATAGAGTGTTATATGGTTTAACCCTATTTTTTCTTGAGGAGGTGGACCTTTTTCTATTTTATTAGGGATGGTCAGCTAGTATGATTTATCGGTCTTGACAACTTATTATTGAGTTATGCACATGGAAATTTTCTTCTTCGTTGCGTTTGACCTCTATGAAAATTTTCAAACTATCGTTGGTTTGCCACCCCTTATATATATATTCGATGAACCAGTTCATACAGGGTTGCATCGATTTGTCATCTCGACTTGTATATCTTTCTTTTTCAACAAATAACAATTGTGGTAGGGATGATATTTTTGTGAGATTTCAAATATGGAGAAGTATATCTTCATTTTACTGATTGTCTATCAAAGTTTTGTTGACTACAGGAATTTTGATTTCAATTCGATCTCTCAAGTTTCCATGCTCGTCTCTTCTATACCAAACTGTGGATGGATCTAAATTAATATGGAGTCCTTGATGGAGGAATTCTCCAATAATGAGACTTGATATGCTTGTGACCAAGGAACTTGGAATATCTGGCCTAGAGTCATTAACTTCCACACTGTCTACATGATATTAGGGCTTAATTGTAGTCTGTCACTTCTTTTGCGAGCACACAATGTTACGCCTCTTAACTCTAGGCTTTGTTTTCTACCTTCATAGGGGTCCCATGCATCATTGCTCTCATGCTCTTAATTTTTTTTAGTTTGTAATCTCTGGTTAAATTTCTCGTGAATTATTTCTTGTCACTTATTTTGTCTTTTTTCCAGGCTTTCGATATTTTGAATAGCGATTGATTGTTTGTATTGACGTGAATGTGTTTGGGTCCTCAGTTGGGTTTCTTCCTCAAGCGTATATTCTTGTGTCACCGTAACTAACCATCTTCCTCTAATTTTGACTTCCAATTTAATTTTGACTTCTCTCTTTAATTTTCTCTTTTTCTATGTTTATCTCTTATGAACTACTATCGCCCCATTGTTGGCCCAATTTATTCTTGGTAAATGAGGGTGAATCTAATGAACAATTTTATTTTCTTAAGAAGTAATCCCATGCCTATTTTGAGTTTTTGCACCCAACTTCGAGGGATTTTCCTAGTCACCCCGTCGCTTAATTTGGTCAGAGTTTATTGGCATTAGCAAGGGTGGTTGATTTTCGACTGAATGTTTGTCTCGTCTGTTGATGAGAAATTTATGCAATAAAGCAGATATAGTGAAAAAAAAGTATCGTCAAAATTGCTTCTTCTATTCTTCGAAGTACATTCTTCTATTGCTTGCTCCTCACAAGATTCATCTAATATTTTTTCAACCCACTCGTGCAATTTTGTTCTTCCTCCATTTGTTAACTTTATAGTTAGTCGGCTCTCTTAATTTGTTTGTCGCATTAGGGACATGGTCGAGGTATTTCTTTATTTCAACAAGAACTGCTTCAAAAACAATTCATGCACTTCCGTGAAGATGTGAACTCTAGATTCTTTAGTTGATTTTCTGTCTCTCCTTACGTAGTTCTTAAGGTAATTATTGATATTTGTCTGCCACCACTCTTGTATCTCTTCCAGAGTTAAATTTTATGTATACATATTGTGTATACTTGGGTCCAACACTACTGACAATGGAACCAATGTTGTAATCTAGTGAAAAATATACATTGGCTACCAGTAGGAAGGGACAATACGTAAACTACATAATATTTTGCAATACATGAAAGAGTAAAGAGACACAAAGTAGTGGAGAGCCATCAAATCAACACTTGTATTATATATCCTCAACAACCAATCTAAATTAGTACATAGAGTTGAGTGTGTGTGTGTGTGTATATATATATATATATATATATATATATATATATATCCCGAATAGATAGTTACGAAAATTTAATTGTCTCAATCGACTTAAGCATACTAACTTGGTCGATCGACTCGACTAGAGAGTCAACCAACTTACAATACATTATTTGAAGTATCATATTGACTGGGCTAGTTTACCGAGTTGACTAGCTCCTCCAACAAGAGGGATCATGGAAAATGGTTGACCCACCCTAGTGGAAGGGCTAGTCAACCTTTCATTGGGAATTTTTTTCAAATGAGGGGTCCCAGGGAACAATTTATTGATCCTTCCACCATCATGGTATTCTCATGGTGGTGACGCATGGTGAAGGTTTTGTTGAGCCTTCCTTGGTTATGATATTTTCATCTAATGAAAGGGTTGAAGATCACTTTTCAAGCATAGAACTCCTAGTGAGGATCAATATGGAAATATGTTTGCCAACCCTTATTCAATGATAATTTTTTCTAGTGATATAAATATATGTTTTGTAACACCTCTAAATTTACAATTCCAGAAAGTGAATGACAAAAAAGTTACAAATATTGTTTTGTCACTCATCACAAACATTACAAAAACAATTAGAGAGGCTATTTTAGCTTCCTTATGAACCTAAATATGAAGTTGAAGTTGAGATGAAAACCCTAACACCTCTATATCCTAAATGGGTAACATACTATTTCTACTTAGTAAAAAAATAATTGAAATTATAAATATAAGTATGTTCATTCCATATTTCATTACCATAAAGCTCATTCACTTATTTTTGTTTTTCCATGGATCATTATTTAAAAATTATGCATACAACAAAATAATTGCAAAAAAGAATATGTTGGCATTCCCTTCATCAATCATTTCATGAAAGCAAGTGATAAATGCACACATAGTAATAGGCCAATTAAAATAAGGAAGGGGCACATTGGCTCAAAAGAGTGGCAAGTGTAAATATTATTGTTTTAGAACCTTTCTCCACCATTACCTAATTTGATGTATACTTTTAATTTATTTCTTACTCTTTAAATGCACTCGTTTGCATAATTTCCAAAACTAACATATGGATATTTTTTATGTTTCAAACAAGAACACCTCAAAGAGAAGATGACTCTTGTGTTTATATACTATGATTTATGTTAGAAATAGTGGAATATGGTTGAATTCAATAAAAATGGTTCATTAACATGCCCACTTAAAAGCATTAAGCAAGATGACTTTGTTCAGAATAAAATATAACAATATTTCTGTAAATTTTTTGGACTATTGCAGGATGTGGATGCAGTAGAATTTCACATTATAACAAAGAAAATAATGGATGCATCTATTTAGTTTAGTATAATAGTTAATCGTAATTTTCATGTAGAAAATTTAACACGATATTACAACCAGGTCAAAGATGAAAAACTAGAAGAAACATGATTTGTGAATATTTTAGAGCTCAAGATAACAAATTATATACTTTCTAGCAAGTCTTTGATAGAAATGTGTTTTAAGTCTACAAATTTGTTAGAAATAATATTGTCCAACTATGCACTATTCTATCCATCACATGGGATGAGAAGGGATGCACATCCCCAATCACGATAACTGCCAAATGTTTCCACCTCCCATTTTTTATATCATGTTTGAACAAATGGAACCTATTTGGTGTAGAAAGTATCTAAGATGAGTTATGATTTGTGGTTTATGGTAAATCACATTTAGTGGTTCAGTTGTTTTAGCATCGTGCGATACCCACAACCAGGTTGTGCTAGTTTAACACCCTCTTCTCACAATGGCTTTCACCATCATTCACTCGAATGGAAAGGATATGTGGGTGCTATGTGTAGGTTCTAGACCTCATGGTATTGAATAAGAGGCTTGTGTAATCTAGATGGTAGTGCGTCATAAGATCTCATAGAATCCATGGGATATCCACATGTTAAAATGATGGTTGTGTAGGTTATGGGAGTTTTAATTACCTTTGTGGCTAGCAATCCTTAAATTTTGTTTGTTGTGAAGTTGTTACCATTGAGTCTGACGGCTACTATTTCAAAATTCCACGAGGTAGAGCTTCTTGTCATGCCCATAGGTTCAAGTTTGGCATGTCTCCATCCTGTGGTTCTAAATTTGGTTCCTCTAGCATGAGGTTTAACATGAATATTGGGTTGCTACAAATGAATACTAGGAGCATACTCTGCCCCTCATACTTGAGAACATTGAGTTTGTAGAGGTTGAGTTTTTTTTGGAGAGGGGATCCATTTATGATTAGGATATCAATGTAGATGTTGGAAATTAGATCCTAGATATTGGAAGTTCAAGAGATAGGGATAAAAAATATTAGAAACTGTTTGATTTTTATTAGCTTCTAAAAATGATTATGGGGAAGATTTTGTAGGATCATGATGAAGCTAATGAGGAGATCTTGCTAGAGTTAGATGAATTCTAGCTGTAAGTTAAGGAAATAAATTCTAGGCTACCAAATTAAGCTCAATAGCCTCCTATCCATCAACACATTGTCACTCAACAAAACTACCATGTGCATTTTTTAGCTGTTGATTTCATGTCCCTATACTAATTTTCAACATGTATAGGTCTCTAGATACTTTGTGTATTTTTCTTAGACACTTTAATTTTGTCAGTCAATGTATTGTAAATGTTTCCACCTATCCGAAATATTTCATAGTTTTTTTTTTTCCTAATAATGAAATTAACTTATTCATAGGTTAATTCTCCTCGATGACATCAGGGTTAGGCGATGCTACTCAGCCAAGGGGATGTGATCCCTTCACGTGGATTTGCTTGGATTTATTTATAACCAAAAAAAAAACTTAGAATATTTGGGCAAATGAATTAATCAATTGTTGTTGGTTGGGTTTCCATAGTGGTAGGCCAACATTGGGAATTTTGGTATTTGATGGAATTAACCTACTAGCTCACAACAAAAATTTCAGTATTTTATGTGTGGAGAAGCAAGTAAAACCTTTGGAGAAGAAGACGAAGAAAGAGGAAGAGGAAGAGTAGCCTAAATTGATTAATGTTATTGCAAAAAATTTAGACATATATTAAGGAAAAATAAATTAGCATGATACTAGACTTTGAGAAAAATATCTTGCACTTATTTGTTGATGTTGTTATCTGTTGTAGTTGTGGAGCACATCGATGGGCGTCAACTATCTTTAACATCTCTTTTGTGAACATGTTATTGTTGATATGACTAATTGTGTCTATGTGTTGATGTAATGTCATGAAATTGTTTTTTTTCCTTGATACAAATGTAGAATCTTACACCTACATTTCATAATTAATAACAATGCATCATACATGGTCGATAAAACATTCTTTCGATCCTGTAAGAGATTAAAGAGAATTGTAAAACAATACTCAAAATTTGACATCTTTATAAATTATTGAGAGGATTCCTGTGTATGATTCTTTATCATATAATGTTCAAGAATTGGCTTTGAAGGGGACACTGTCCCTATTGTTCATATGGACAATTGGAATGATGAAAATCCACCAATTTTTTTATCTCCAAATGTTTAGAAATCTAACACCGGATTTGAGAAAACATGTTTTTGCAAAAGAATGATTAAAAGTTCACTACAAGAAAAAGGACATTGGTGAGGGTCATGCTTGTGACGGACCTTTAAGGTCGTCACGATGTCACTATGGTGATGTGGGTCATAAAGCGTCCTTTGTAAGTATATATTGATGGTCGTTTAAGGTTCGTCACCAAAGCCATTTTTAGTGACACTTTTGGTGAGGGGGTCGTTAAAAGGCCATCACTAATTCTCTCTTTGGTGACACTTTTGGTGACGAAATTTTAATGACCCTCACTTAGATGCTCTTTTTGTTACTTTTGGTGGCCCGGTCGAAAAATGTTAGATCATCATTGATCATTCAATGAGTTTTGATGACGTTATGTACTTCTTAATATATTTTTTTGTCAAAAGATAACGATTTAATACCATTATTGTGGAGTATTTTTTATAATATGTCCAAGGCCATAGTGGTTAGAGCTGAGTGATATTTTTAAGAAGTAATTAGTGTGTATCATTTCCCTCAAGTAATGAATAGTCGAATGAGAGTTTTACTATGAGTCAACACATGATTCATATATATTAAGTTTATTATCAGCTCCCTTTAGATAAGTCCCACTAGTGTGTGTAGGAAATATATTATTTAATACAAAATCCAATCTCTGTCCAATTCTATCGATGATAAATACTAACACTCCTCAACAATCTAGGCACACCTTAAATTAATGGTTGGCACACACTAACATTTCCTTAGCACTTCGCATGTCTTGGAAAATATTTGTACCTATAACATCTTGTCATGACAATGATGCACGAGCACATGGTGGCATGCGCTAATAGCGTAGAACTCTCCTAGCATTAGTTGGCATGCATGTAGTCCCTAGCATTCCCTGGAACACCTTGGTTGAATCATTGACATACACATTAGCACTTGGAACACAATGCCACTTGGCATGTATCGAGACATATTATTAGTGTGGCTAGCATGCCCCTTTTTGAAAAAGATAAGTCCGACTTTATAACCCTCTTATTGGTTCTTCCTTTTGTTTCCTTGAAACTTCTTGACACATATTGACATACCGTGGCACCTTGCACATTATTAGCACCTGACATGTGTTGGCATACCTTGGCACGATTTGGCACATATAATTAGCACACATTGGAACTCCCAAGCACAATTTGATACTTCTTGACATGCCTTGATATTCCCTATCATTCCTTACCAATCCTTATCATACCTTGTCAGTCCCTCCTTGGCATGACAACTACCACTCATTAACACTAGTCCCTGGCACACATTCCTCATAGTCATTAACTTCCATGAATTTTGACCTAGTGCTCCCTTAATGTTTTGTCCTAGTACTCCTTAACACTCCTCAACATGCATTATCACTCTCTAGCACACCTTAGCACTCTTCAACATGCCCTTCCACTTCATAGCATGCATAACACTCTGTGACACATATTGGCACTTGGCACGTGTTGGCGCTTGGAAAGTCTTAGCATGTATGCGATACTTTGACATGCCTTGGTATAATTTGGGATGGTTTAATATTAAATTTATTTGAGATCAACTGTTGAAAAGTAGATGAGAAGCAACAAAGGAAGACTTGGCAATTAGATGCACTAAGACTTTGCACTTGGAACCTATTGGCGCCTAGTGCTGGTGTGCCTAGCACGCCCCTCTTGGAAAATGTAAATTGATGCCTTATTAACCCTCGTATGTGTTCATTTCCTTGTAGTTTAACATATTTTTCCATTTTGTTTCCTTGACAGTCCCTGACACGCATTGACACACCCTTGCACATCTTTGCATGCCTTATCACTTGGCACATCTTAGCATGTTTGAAATGCCTTCGCATTATCTGACACATCTTAGCATTCCCTAGCACACCTTGGCACTCATGTCCTTAAAGCTAGCCTTTAAATTTTTTCACGACTTGGGAACCCAATCAATTCCTTGGCTATTGCAGTTCATGTGACAATATTGGCTTGCTTCAACTGCAACAACTTGACCAATTGCACATACTACAAGTAAATTGTACCTTTTTCACCTAAGAACTTACTATAACTCATCTTATGCCACTCATGTCCAAGCTCAACTTGTCCCACTTAACTAGTTACCAAGACAAGAATCACATGATCTAGCCATGGCCATAAAACAACTAAGCAACATAGCTTACATAGGAAATATTTCACATGTATTTTCATTTCATATAAACAATATAACATTAACTGAGAGTTTGCAAGAACCAAAATATGCACAAGGCACACAAGATATAATCCGACACAAGTTGAGTGCCCCAAAACTTATACACAACAATGTACAATATGCAATTATCTAGAATAGTTTAAAACATGAGAATTTAGCCAAGGTGTGCCACATATCATATAAAAAAAATTGCTAAAGGAAAAACAATGTTGTGCCTAGCACAAAGTGATCTCCCTTTCTCTAAAACTACTATGTCGAGCCCCGTATAACAACCATAGGCTTGCCTCCTGTAAATCCTATTCTGGACTTTTCCTAACACACTTCGTCCTTGGCACACTTGAATTCACTGACACTCCATGGAACACACTCTTATTCGTTCCTTTCCATGCATTTTGACCTATTTATCCCTTGATATGCCCCAAAACTCCCTAAAACACTTAATTGGGCATTGACATTGTCCCACATGTGTTAGCATGACTTTTCATTCCTAACGTGCATGCCCTAACGGTTACTACAACTAGACTATGTTGTTGAATTTTTTAGCTTGGGAGGTACTCCATAAGCCTAGTGAGATGGGTTTGTGTGAGTTGGTCACAAAAGGATTTGTGGGAAAAGAAACCAAGCAAAGGGATTTTGGACCCAAGTTGGGGTTTAAAATCTAAAAGAAAATTAAAAAGGAAAATTAATATTTCCTAAGGTCTAAGTGGATAAAATCCATAAGTTCTAGAGGGTTCTTAAGAGGTCTAGGAAAATCTATCTAAGGAGACCTTAGGATGAAGGAAAGAACATCAAGTGAGAAGGAGCTCATTTGATCTAGGGGACAAAGAGAGATGTAGTCCTACAGTAGGTCGAGTAAGAGGGCCAAGTAAGGGTTGCTAAAGGGAGGCCATGATCATCCTCCAATAGCAAGATCATCATGCGAGGGTTCACAAGAATGTTGCATACCTTAATGGTTAGTTTGAGCTAGGAAGTAGGATGGAATATTGCTGGTTCTCTTATGGCAGATCGAGCTTAAGAGAGGTTGATCATGAGAATATGAGCATGTGGTTTCAATGGTGTCTTTGTTTGAAGGCCGCATCAAATTTTGAAATGTTGAAATTTGCAACAAGAAACATTGAAATTGGAAAACATAAAGGACAAAAAAAAAATGCACCCACACTGGTGAGGAATTTTGATGCACAAGGAGTGAGGAATGTGGGGTATCTAATTTATTTTTCCCTTAAATAATCTGGACAATAAATTGTAATTTCATCTCATAACAACTTGTGTCAGTTAACTAAGTCATGATGACTAAGTTAGCTCAAGAAATTCAAGTTGAGGGTCTAAGATGAGGCATGGAGAGGTATTAATCTAATAATTTTGGAGTCCTCTTGGAGTTGATGCATTGGTGGGGTGCAGGTGTGAATTAGTTAACTCAATTAAATGAGTTAAAATCAGTTTAGATAGTCCTAACTAAGTGATGATCTAATGAGAGATCAGCCAGTGAATTAAATTAGATTTAATTCACAATGAGTGGTCAATCAGATAACTGATAATTCACTATTAATAGCTGCATGCACATCAGTTTCGAGGAAGACCCAGTTGAGACAGAGGTTAAAGGGAACATAACTATCAATTGCATTTATACAAAATTTCCCATGTGCAATTATAAATTCATTGGGATGCCATGATGGATTGCGCAATTAAGGAAGGTTGATTTTCCTAATTAATAGGGAGCTAATTCCCTAGGAATTGCATGAGTAAGGCAGGCTGAAGGAAGGTTGAGAATTGGCTAAGTAGTAGACCAAGTTTTCCTAGATCAGTGGGAGACAACTGGCAGAGTGTTGGAGAATCTCATGAGAGATTAAGTATTGTATTGTTTCATGATTTCTTGACTTAATACACAATAGAGAGAAAGCGTTTTTTAGTATTTTCTTTCCCCAAATACATCTTGTGTTGTGCGATTGATAATTTATTTCTCTTACTTATATGTGATTGTGCGATCATGTTTTGTTTCTAAAAATTGTAGGAAGGATTTAGTATCTTATTTTAGTACATTACAAGATCAGATTGAATCTCATTGGTTAGATTTTCTACATGGTATTAGAGCAGGAATTTTTTGGGCGGCGAGTTTGCAGAGAATATCTGAAATTTTGGTGTAAAATTAAAAAAAAATAGCATATTTGGATTCCTTATGAAAAACTACCCAAACGGAAAATCAATTTGGAGCTCGGATGAGGGAGATATCATCGACTTAAAATCAACTCTTTTTTAGAAACTTTTGTAATGGCAAGACAATTACAATGTGTATAAGTCAAGAACCTATATGCACTTGAGGTACGAGATGCATGCATATCTTTGAGGAGAAAAGCATAGGTTAGAGACTTGGCTGTTGAGAGGGAGTACAAATTACCTCTCAACATGCAGCCTTAGAAGTAGCCTCAGAAGGTTGTGGAGAAGCCACAATTGGAGAAGCAGAGAGGAGACTGAGTGGAAGAGTCCACTCAAGAAGATACCTCCATGAGGGGGAAATTTCGAGCTAGATGGGAAGAGGGAGCACGTGCATCCATACCTCCAGTAGAAAGGGGGGTGATTTGTAGACATAATCCCAAGATAAGAAATTTTGGCATGGTCCATTGAGATGGTGTATCTCATGGATCGAACCTAGCTACGAGGAGTCCACAATACAACAGTAACATGAAGGATCAGTTATATTGATGTAGCCAGATGTGAGGAAGACAAAAATCAGAGTGACGATGTCAGATACTGGAGCGTAGATCAGAGTTGGCAACAATCCAAAGGGCATAGATGCAAATGTCAGCAGCAGCACAGAGAGTCCAGTAGACAAGTGCAGTAGCTAGCAGTAGTCAAAAGACTCTAATGACAAATTAATTATATTGATTCAGTTTTTCAGAGGCTATTCAGTTTCAGGATTTGTAGGTGGAAACAACACTAGGGAAGTGTTGCATGCATAATTACAAAGGTACCGGATCAGGATAGATTGAATTCCTTTCTTCTTCAGAGGGAGTGTTGAAATTTGCAACAAGAAATAGTGAAATTGGTAACTAGAAAGGACAAAAAAAAATTCACCCACAGTGGTGAGGAATTTTGATGTACTAGGAGTGAGGAATGTGAGGCATCTAATTTATTTTTCCCTTAAATAAATTGTAATTTCATCTCATAGCAACTTGGGTCAGTTAACTAAGTCATGATGATTGAGTTAGCTCAAGAAATTTGAGTTGAGGTGATTGAGGTGGATATTGGTGGCCACCCGCCAATTCCACTTGGGCCCTCGCCATTATCTCTTTCAATTTTTCAGTTTCCTTAATTATAGCACAGTTTACTATTTTTGTCAGTTTTTCGGGTCTTGAACTTCCAGAGCTGTTTTTAGGCCCAAAACGACTTTTTTTGGGCATGAAAGGTTTGGTGATTTCTTAGAAATCGTGCTAGTTGTTGTAGTCATGGGAGAGATATTTCTAATGAGGTATCATGTGCATCAAACGAAGATCATATGACCAACTTACGACCTCATGAAGTTGGATGCCTAACTACCCCCAATGGGGCCCATAAACTCTTGGTGTTACATCTCCTGAAGTTAGGGTGTTCTCTTATTTTTCAATAATAAAAAAGCCTTTGAGACTTATTGGAACACAGTTCAGAGGCATGTAGCTGCCACATCTCTTCTCAGAGACAAGCTACCATCGCCCGAGCTAGTTTGTTTTCCATTCTTTCTGTAAGCATTTTTTCAGTATTTGATATTAATGAAATGGAGTGTTATTCCTAGTGCATCTCTGTGTTTATGTTTATTTTTGTATTTTATTGCATTCTTGCATATGTCTGGATCATGAGGGTCTAAGACGAGGCATGTAGATGGATTCTAATATTTTGAGGGTCTAGTTGGAGTTGATGCATTAGTGGGATGTAGGTGTGAATTAGTGAACTCAATTAATTGAGTTAACATTAGTTTAACTAGTTCTAACTGAGAGATGAGCTAGTGAGAGGTCCACATAATTAAATTAGATTTCATTCAAAATGAGTGATCAATCAAATAACTGATAATTCACTATTAATCGTTGGATGCATGTTAGTTTCGAGGAAGACCCAATTGAGACAAAGGCTAAAGGGAACATAACTATCGGTTGTATTTATACAAAATTTCCCATGTGAAAATATAAAGTCATTGGGATGCCATGATGGATTTCACAATCAAGGAAGGCTGATTTTCCTAATTAATAAGGAGATAATAACCTAGGAATTACGTGAGCAAGGCAGGCTGAAGGAAGGTCGAGAATTGGTTAAGTACTAGACCGATTTTTCCTAGATCAGTAGGAGACAATTGGCAGAGTGTTGGAGAATCTGATGAGAGATTAAGAATTTTATTGTTTCATGATTCCTTGACTTAATACACAATAGAGATAGAGGGGTTTTGAGCAATTTCTTTCCCCAGATACATCTTGTGTTGTGCTATTGATAATTTCTTTCTGTTACTTATATGTGATTATGCGATCATGTTTATTATCTGCAAATTGTAGGAAGGATTCAATATCTTGTTTTAGTACATTACAAGATAAAATTGAATCCCGTTTGTTATATTTTATACATGAAATAGAAGAGAGGGTTGATACGATCTTGTCTTGTGGTGGTTAGTAGGCCGCAAGGTATATGATAAATACCAACATAAATGGAGGATGGCTTGCAATTTAATTTAGAGCCAGAACAGAAGTAGACGCAAGTGTAATATTGACTAAGGTAACCCTAGTTTGAGGGTCGATATTGAGATCTGAATTTCATATCAAGATTCAGTCAAATAAATTCCCAGAATATATGGATCCATATGAGCTAAGTCAAGTCTCTTATGGAGGAAAGAGTCGTGGTCTTTTATATGGGTAGATAGAGTTTTTTCTACAAAAATTAGAAGTACATAAGTATAATTTCCTAATTAGAACAATTTCCTAGCATGTTTAGTTCATAAGGTATGCCCTTAAGACTGTGAAAAATTTTCATAGACGAAGAGTGGTTGTGACCCTTAGAGAGATGTTTATTTTTTCAATATAGACTGCAAATCTGGAAGATGGTTTGTAGATTCAGTATGTGTGGAGATATAAAATCCAAAGGAGGTTGGAACCTGAGAAGAAGATTGAGCATGCAGAAGATTTCAAAAAATTTGAACATGATAGGCTCGTGGTCCTATCTAAGCTTGGAAGAAAATTTCAAAACTTAGTAACACAACATCATGGAAGATTATTATAAAGGTTTCCCATGCATTCTAATCAGTAATATCTGGCGGTATTGGAACAACAACACATTTTGTTCATGAGAAATATCCATCATATTTTACGAAACACCCCAACATATATCCTTTATGCAAGTCATATGATGATATTTCTTTACACTTATTTATATCTTGTCCCAACACAGTGTGGGTCATCACCACCACCCTTGCAAAATTGAACATGAAAGGCTTCTAGTCCTTTCTAAGCTTGGAATTTTTTTTTTAAAATTAGTTACACAACATCATGGAATATTATTAAAAAGGTTTCCCATGCATTCTAATCAGCAATATCTGGTGGGATTGGAATAGAAACACATTTATTTCATGAGAAATATCCACGATAGTTTACGAATCACCCCAACATCTATCCTTTATGCAAGTCATATGGTGATATTTTTTCACACTTATTTATCTCTTGTCCCAACACAATATAGGTCATCACCACCACCCTTGCAAAATTTAACATGATAGGCTCGTGGTCCTATCTAATCTTGGAAGAAAATTTCAAAACTTAGTTACACAACATCATGGAAGATTATTAAAAAGGTTTTTGATGCATTCTAATCAGCAATATCTGGTGGGATTGGAACAAAAACACATTTTTCTCACAAGAAATATCCATGATAGTTTACGAATCACCCCAACATCTATGCTTTAGGCAAGTCATATGATGATATTTCTTCACACTTATTTATATCTTGTCCCAACACATTGCGGGTCATCACCACCACCCTTGCAAAATTGAACATGATAGGCTTGTGGTCCTATCTAAGTTTGGAACAAAATTTCAAAAATTAGTTACACAACATCAAGGAATATTATTAAAAAGGTTTCCCATGGATTCTAATCAACAATATCTGGTGGGATTGGAATAGCAACACATTTTTTCACGAGAAATATCCATGATAGTTTACGAATCACCCCAACATCTATCCTTTATGCAATTCATATGATGATATTTCTTCAAACTTATTTACCTCTTGTCCCAACACAGTACAGGTCATCACCACCACCCTTGCAAAATTGAACATGATAGGCTCATGGTCCTATCTAAGCTTGGAAGAAAAATTTCAAAACTTAGTTACACAACATCATGGAAGATTATTAAAAAGGTTTCCCATGCATTCTAATTAGAAATATCTAGTGGGATTGGAAAAACAATACATTTTTTTCACGAGAAATATCCATGATAGTTTACGAATCACCCCAACATCTATGCTTTAGGTAATTCATATGATGATATTTCTTCACACTTATTTATCTCTTGTCCAACCACATTGCAGGACATCACCACCACCCTTGCAAAATTGAACATGACAGCCTCATGGTCCTATCTAAGTTTCAAAGAAAATTTCAAAACTTAGTTACTCAGCATCATGGAATATTATTATAAAGGTTTCCCATGCATTCTAATTAGAAATATCTAGTGGGATTGGAACAACAACACATTTTTTTCATGAGAAATTATAACAAAGATCACAATTGAATTGATAAAAAACAGTGCTTGGAAGACAAGATTCATCCTAAACCACAAAAATAAGTGATTCTGGTAATTCCTCCAATCCCTCTTGGATTCCCCTCTGACTTATTTGGTGGTGTTGCACAAGTTATCCCACCTAGCTGCAAAGTGAGTGTGGTACTCTTCCCCTCCCAGTCTTATAGCAAGAAATTAAGATATATCCAAAGTTAAGGCTCCAACAACTGAGTTGATTCCATTCTCTTTGTACCCTTATGGAACTTCCATCCATAAAAATATTCAAATCCATATATATCATGGGGGATTCAAAAATCATGATCAATTGGGTCAATAATTCATGATAGAAAACATCTACCTACATCCCATCCTACAGGATACAATAGATTCCCCCAACTCTTTAGACTAGCTATCTTTCAGACACATTCTCAAGGAGCTAAATACCACAACACACAAGCTTTCAAAAGAATCTCTCAAAATTCCCATCGATAACTTTGTGATACCAGAATCTATCGATAGGATGGAGTATTACCAAATGATTATTCATGTCTAAGCTTTAAAAACAAGACAATGCAGATTGATGCATGCACATTCCAATCATGACAATCAATTTCTACATCTTCTCAATCGAAAAAACAAGTAATTTTTTTATTTGTTCTCTTTACAACATAAACACCAATTTCACCGATAATGTTAGGAAAAGTTGAATGATATGACCAAAAAGTACATGGGATGAGTATTTTGTGGTCTATTGAATAGGACTAGGGGACACACATGTAGCATGGATGGGTAGAAGTGGGATGTCCAAGCATGGTTTAATAAGATCTATAATCCACGCATTAGATAATGAGAAGGGGGATTAATACCTAATGACATAGGGGCTAGGGGGGCTAGAGGGAAGGTAACAAGAGAAATTGAAAGGGGAACCCCTGATAGTGGTGATAATGGTATCAGGGACCCCATTATCACAACCAATAAGCCATTAACCCATAACCACTAAACTCCCTATCCCTTAACCTCGAAGCCATTATCTCTTAACCCCTACACTCATAACTCATAACCCATCAACCCCTTGATGCACTAAACCTTAAGCCATTAACTCCTAATCTAGAATCCCCGAACCCCCTAAGCACTAACCCCTTATTCTCTTAACTCGTGACCCTTAAACCTTAATCCATAACCCCTAAACACCTTAAAACCTAACCCCTTAACCCATAACACCTAAATCCCTTAATTATTAAGCCCTTAACCCTAAATCCCCTTCCCCCCAAGCTCTTGGCCCTTAATTCTTAACTCTTGAAGCCCTTAACCACTTAGTATCCAAGGAAAAAAACAACACATAAAACCAACAAAATAACCTCTTAGGAGAATCCTTCACCACTAACTAAGAATATTGGTACCATTTGATTTTTAGAGAACTAGGTATTGGTCTCAAGGGTGTGTGTTTGTGGGTAATTCCATTATTAACATGTATACCAAATGTAGAACAACTAGATAATTTTCAAAACCTCAATAAGAATTGCTCACAATATCTACACTTCATGTTGACATGGAGATTGTAGCACTCTCACACATAAGGAGTTTGAAATGAATAGATAACTCATAATCACACAACCTATTCTACCCTAATGAAGAAGGAGCTAACCCTTGATACAAATATTTTGTTTGCTAAAGAAATCCAATTGTGTCAATGTAAAATACTATACATAAGAGAAAATAAAATGATATTATCCACACCAATGCTTGAAATAGCCTCACATTTTCCATGAGTGGTGAGACAAGGGTTGAATGTATGGCACTATTAAAGTTACATCATGTTTAAATTCTTTCTACATGACGAGATTGTTCTCCATTAGGGTTGATGCATCATCACAAGAGAGCATGACACATTTTTATGGGGGAGCGATTAAATTTGTAACATGATTCAAGTGATATACACCTCCAATGTAAATGAAATAATTATATATTTGTGTCAAGTTGTTAAAGAGGTTATTTATAAACAATAAATTTAGTACTTGGACTGCATCTTTTCATGCCCTTGACTCTAAGATGGATTTTTACTAGGAACACTTCATGCAAAAAAGAGGGGGCCTTATTTTTTAACCCTCATACACACAAGAGCACTAGATGTTGCCCATCAATTCCCCCATGGTGGTTTCAAAGTGGGTTTACATTAGTGTCTAGTTGAAACTAATGACATTATGATATTCCTTTTCTCAATAACATCTTCTAGCTTTGCCATATACACAACATTGAGTTAGAGGATCACCTCATCTCTATATGCTCTATTTATTATGGGATTCAAGGGATGTTCTATTTTAATTTATCAAGATTTCTTCACACTTATTTATCTATTGTCCTAACACAGTTCATGTCATCACCACCATCCTTGAAAAATTGAACATGATAGGCTAGTGGTCCTATCTAAGCTTCAAATAAAATTTCGAAACTTAGTTACACAACATCATGGAAGATTATTGAAAAGGTTTCCCATGCATTCTAATCAGCAATATCTGGTGGGATTGGAACAACAACACATTTTATTCATGAGAAATATCCATGATAGTTTACGAATCACCCCAAAATATATGCTTTAGGAAAGTCTAATGATGATATTTCTTCACACTTGTTTATCTCTTGTCCCAACACAGTGCAGGTCCTCACCACCACCCTTGCAAAATTGAACATGATAACCTCATGGTCCTATCTAAGCTTGGAAGAAAATTTCAAAACTTAGTTACTCAACATCATGGAAGATTATTATAAAGGTTTCCCATGCATTCTAATCAGAAATATCTATGGTCCAGGTGGATATCGGTGGCCACCCACCTATTCCATTTGGACCTGCACCATCAATTCTTACAGCTTTTCACTTTCAGCGCAACTTACTATTTTTAGCAGGTTTTCGGGTCCTACACTCTCGAAGCCGTTTTGGGACCCTAATGATCTAGGTGGATATTGGTGGCCATGCACCTATTCTAATTGAAATGCCACCATTAGCTTTTTCATTTTTCAGTTTCAGCACAACTTACTATTTTTAGCAGTTTTTTGAGTCCTGAACTTTTGGAGCCGTTTTGAGTCACTAAACGACATTTTTTGGGCATCACGCATCCAAAAAATATGATTACATTCCGAAATCGAAATTTATAGTTAGAAGTTGTATTCCTTGGATAGATCTTTCTAATGATGTATCATGTGCATCAAATGGAGATAGTATGCCAAAGTTACGACCCGGGAAGTTGAAACACCAGTTTAGCCAAACAGGGCCCATAGTTTTGGCACTTCATCTCCTAGGGTTAGGTTTTTGGACGTTTAGAGTTTTCCATTGTTTCTCAACAATAAATAGGCCCTCGAGCCTCATTGTAACAAAGTTTAGAGGCATGTAGCTGCCACATCTCTTCTAAGAGATAAGCTACCAGCACCCTAGCTATTTGATTTCCATTATGTCTGTAAGCATATTTCTGTTATTTTATATTAATGAAATGAAGAATTATTTCTACTGCATATCTGTGTTTATTTCTATTTTTGTATTTTATTTCATTCCTACATAAATCCAGATCAATCTGGTGGTATTGGAACAACAATACATTTTTTTCACGAGAAATTCTAACAAAGATCACAATTGAATTGATTAAAAACAGTGTTTGGAAGACAAGATTCATCCTAAACCAAAAAAATAATGGATTCTGGTAATCCTCTTGGATTCCCCTATGACTTCTTTGATGGTGTTGCAAAATTTATCCCACCTAGCTACAAAGTGGGTGTGGTACTCTTCCTCTCCCAGTCTTATAGCGAGAAAGAAAGTTATACCCAAAGTTAAGGCTCCAACAATTGAGTTGATTCCATTGCTCTTTGTACCCTTCTAGAAATTGCATCCATAAAAAAATTCAAATCCATATAGATCACGGGGGATTAAAAAATCATGATCAATTGGGTCAGTAATTCATGATAGAAAACATCTATCTACATCCCATCCTACAGGATATCATAGATTCCCCCAACTCTTTGGACTAGCTATCTTTCAGATACATTCTCAAGGAGCTAAATACCACGACACACAAGCTTTCAAAAGAATCTCTCAAACTGCCCATCGATACCTTTGTGATACCAGACTCCATTTATAAGATGGAGTATGAACAAATTATTATTCATGTCTAAGCTCCAAAAATAAGCCAATGTATATTGATGCATACACATTCCAATCATGAGAATCAATTTATACATCTTCTCAATAGAAAAGACAAGTAATTTTTTTCTTTGTTCAGTTTACAACATAAACACCAATTTCACCCATAATGTTAGGATAATTTGAATGATATGACCGAAAAGGACATGGGAGGAGTATTTTGTGGTGTATTGAATAGGACTAGGGGACACACATGTAGCATGGATGGGTAGAAGTGGGATTTCTAAGCATGGTTTACTAATATCTATAATCCACGCATTATAGAATGAGAAGTGGGATTAAGACCTAATGTCATAGGGGCTAGGGGGCCTAGAGAGAAGGTAACAAAAGAAATTGAAAGGGGAACCACTGATAGTGGTGATAAGGGTATTAGGGGCCCCATTACCATAACCAATAAGCCATTAACCCATAACCACTAAATTCCCTATCCCTTAACCTTGAAGCCATAATCTCTTAACCCCTACACTCATAACTCATAAGCCATCAACCCCTTGATGCATTAAACCTTAATCCATTAACTCCTAACCTAGAATCCGTGAACCCCCTAAGCACTAACCTCTTATTCTCTTAACTTGTGACCCTTAAACCTTAATCCATAACCCATAAACACCTTAAAACCTAACCTCTTAACCCATAACACCTAAATCCCTTAATTATTAAGCCCTTAACCCTAAATCCCTTTCCCCCCAAGCCCTTGGCCATTAACTCTTAACTCTTGAAGCCCTTAACCACTTAGTATCCAAGGCAAAAAACAACACATCAACCAACAAAATAACCTCTTAGGATAATCCTTCACCTCTAACTAAGAAAATTGGTACCATTTGATTTTTAGAGAACTAGTTATTGGTCTCGAGGGTGTGTGTTTGTGGGTAATTCCATTATTAACATGCATACCAAATTTAGAACAACTGGATAATTTGCAAAACCTCAATAGTAATTTCTCACAATATCTACACTGCATGTTGACATGGAGCTTTTAGTGCTCTCCCACATAAGGATTTGGCAATGAAAAGATCACTCATAATGACACAACATCTTCAACCCTAATGGACAAGGAGCTAACACTTGATACAAATATTTTGTTTGCTAAAAAAACACAATTGTGTCAATGTAAAATACTATACATAAGAGAAAATAAAATGATATTTTCCACGTCAATGCTTGAAATAGCCTCACATTTTCCATGAGTGGTGAGCCATGGGGTGAATGTAGGGCACTATTAAAGTTACATCATGTTTAAATTCCTTTTACATCACGATATTGTTCTCCATTAGGGTTGATTCCTCATCACAAGGGAGCATGACACATTTTTATGGGGTAGCGACTAAAGTTGTAACATGATTCAAATGATATACACCTCCAATGTAAATGACATCATTATATGATTATGTCAAGTTGTTAAAGAGGTTATTTATAAACAATAAATTTAGTACTTGTACTTCATCTTTTCATGGCCTTGACTCTAAGATGGATTTGTACTAGGAAAACTTCATGCAAATAAGAGGGGGCCTTATTTTTTAACCCTCATACACACAAGAGCACTAGATATTGCATGTCAATTCCCTCTTGGTCATTTCAAAGTTGGTTTACATTAGTGTCTAGTCGAAACTAATGACATCATGATATTCCTCTTCTAAATAACATCTTCTAGTTTTACCGTATACACAACATTGAGTTAGAGGATCACCTCATCTGTAGATTCTCCATTTATTATGGGATTCAAGGGATGTTCTATTTTATTTTATCAAGATTTAGATGGTCGTTATCTACTTTCTTTTAATACATGTCTAACTATTTTTATGAGGGAGGTCCTTGGATTTAGATATTATATAAGACCTTTTGTGGCCTTCCCCTTTTGAACTTTTCCAAGGGGGTCATCTCCTTCCATGTTGCCTTGCCTACTTAGGGCCAACATTGACAAGCCAATATTCAAACTTATTCAACTATAAAAATGGTGGGGCCTCATACTTCTTATTGAACCCCTTAATGGGACATTATTTCTCCAAAGAGACTGTTGAGGATTTCCCATTGCAAATCACAAGTTGGATGTCATAGGACCAGTTACCCCACTTTATATATGATTTTTTAGAGGATAATTTTAAATTTTCATTGAAATATCAACCCTTGTGATTCTTGTGACATTAATTATTTTCCAATTGCGATATACGAATGACTATATAATTGGTTTGATGACACTTTGCCTTGGCCATCTAGGTCACTAGGTGTAGGAAGATGTTGCTTTAATGGTCACTTTAACTTGATATATATGATCCATGTATATATATCTAATGTGTATTCTTTTTATTGTGATCACTTAAAGACTCTATTCTAACTCTTAAATGTTTTGGCCATAAATTCTATGTTGAATTGTTCCATGGTGTTTCATAATTTTACTCATAAAAATGTGTCATCTAGATAGTTTAAATATATAAATGGTGGTTTGAGTAATTACTAGACATCATATCTTATTATACCCTTATTTCCCTTAGTCAAATTTTATCCCACATAATTTCATAACATATTCATTCATTTTAATCATGATGTCCAACCCTATGATTCCCGCGAGTAGGAAATCAATTATTTTATCCATAAAACTAACTATGTAAACCAATCTTTTTTTAATTTTATCACCATGCTTTCATGTCGGGTTTTTTATCTTAATGATAGCAGTTGTGTGAATGGGGTTGGTTCAAGTTCGAACTGTGATTTAAAAAATAAGCATTTTTGGGTTAGATGCAGGTGAAGTAAAAGGTCAAGGGCTCTTTGTTCGTTTCTTTTAGATTGAGCAGGAGTCGTTTTTTAGCGGGAGTGGGAGTTGTTTCTTTTATTTGTTTCTTTTAGAATGATTTACATCCTCTGCCTAACTTCCTTTCCTTATTCTCCTTCTTCCGACATCATTACTACCCTCATAGGTCTGCAAAAATCCTCCCTGCCGACTCCGCCATCGCTCTGTCTTGAAACCTCCACACCCACCTTCAATTCATGAACTATCAATCTCGCATTCAATCCATGATCCTGTCATGTTGGTAGAGCGATGAAAGGCAATCCTACACTCATTCCCTCCATGAGAGAGCTCCAACCACCATGCGTCAAAAACGCTCCGATGGAATGATGTGATAAAATCTCCTTCTCCGGTGCCCACCCCTTCAATACCAACCCTATGTCCCCAATCCACTCTTCGCAACCTGCAGGCAATGAAATCAAACCCTTGCTAGAGCCATCTACAAGAAAAACAAAGATAAACGACTGCCCACTTACTTCCAATTCGAGAGCCAACTCTTAGATTTCAGCGTTCGACACAAAACATTGGTTTCCAAATGAAGTATACACAACGGAAGAAGTCGCCTGCCTTCCAAGCTATTTCAGGCACTCGGAGTCGAGAGGCCCGATGGTTAATTGCAGAAGTGGACCGACGAGAATGATTGGTTTTTCGATGACCTACTAGAAATAGTCGATGAACCTCCCTTCAAACTTGTAGCACGATTTTATTGCAACAAGTTCTACATATATTGCACTAAAATATCACTTGTTGCAACAAACTCTACAGATCAAATGGATTTTTGGGGGTGTGGAGGTAAAACGTGGGGAGGTTCACACTTGTGACCCTGGAGATGGTAAATATCTCCACTTATCGCAGACAGCCCTGGGTGAGATTCAAAATATTTAAATATCTAATATGGGTAAAGTGATTTGAATTCACTTAGCAGATTGACGGAGGAAATACTTCCAGGGTAGTTCTTAAGGCCACCATAGCTACAACTAGTGGAGGTGTCATGAACTATAACTGTGCTAGTACTGTAATTGCACACACTAGTTGCTGGTCTCTACTCAAAGGAGTCCTTAATCTAGTTATTTCTCCAAAATTGGCTACATTATACTTTGAGGTAAATTATATAAACAAGGGATATCTATACTTTGAAGCATTTCTTGGAGGGATGAATTTTATATGTACCATATTCAAATTTTCAGACATTAACTGTCATGATAGTGGAGAAGCATTTATATTTTGCAGAGCTTAGATACGAGAATACAAATCTGGCTTGATAGCTTATCGCTTCAGCCATTCATTGTAGACCAATGACAATGGCAACATGAAACAAGTGTTGAAAAGGTAACTATTTAATAGGCTACCCCAACTGGGCTAATGTGAAGGCATGAATTATTGCTATCTTTATTCTTGGATTGTAAGCTCTAGAAATATTGAGGAATCTAATAAACATGAGTTATAGGCTGAGTGAATTCAAACAATTAACTTTACTCAGATCTTTAGTTATAAAGATGAAAGTGAGGAGGATAAGAACCAAAGGATGCCCAAGGTCAAGTCTTTTAGGAAGAAAAAACCTTTACCAGATTCATATGCTAAGTCTCTAATAAGAAATTAAATAAGTCTCTGTAAAAGTGAAATGTTAATGTTGAAACCAATAATTCCTTTAAAAGGTTCTGTCAAACTCTCTAGTTTCCATAAATAGAAACCAATGAGGAGTCCTTCATTAATCTGATAGTGCGTAAGATACTTGATCATGGATAGTAGTTATCCGGAGATAATTATAATTCTAGCCCACAAGGGGTATGTATGATATATGAGATCCTGGAGTCAAGTAAAATGAATACAACAAAACCCACACCATGGCTCAAAGAAACTTATCAGTATGTCTCAAATAAACTAATTGGTATGTGTGGATGGATCAAGAGAACATGAGCTCAATCATCTTGATGCCAACAATCAATTAAGACTTAGGTGCATAGTCTTGTAGTCACCCTAGTAATTGAAGTTAAACCACCAATCTTCATAGCTCTACTAAGGTAAGGAGATAAGTTGCAACTACTAGCTCAATGAGTAAGAATTACAATGGTCTTAGTCATCCTAGTCACGTGACAACTATCTTGGATGTACAAAAATTTGTGATTAAGAAAAAATTGCAACAAACATATTAATTTAGTAGATCATACATTGTCCAAAATATTATACAGTATTTAAAACTGCCAAATATTAGTCAGCATAATAATGGAGTGAACCACCTCTTAACATCAATTTTTTTTATCTAAGATGCACTTGAAATAGGCAATAAGTAGCACCAGTTCAATTTTTTTGGAAAATTTGCAGAGAACTTCACAATAAAGATACTTGAATTCACATAAACAAAGGCCCACTTACTAGCTCATATGAGCCTTTATTAACACATGAATATTTGGTTTCTTTTCCATCTACCATAGTAACTAAGAACCTATAGTAACCATAGACTCCAAAATCCTAGAACTCCAAAATGTCAATTATTTATTACTGGCAGTTTGGTGATTTAGCAAAATGCATAATGCTATAACATTTTGTTGTCATTTCCTTGAATAGTGGTCTCATTTGGCTGGAGTTTTAGTTCCTGATGGAAGCTACTACAACTAATGCATACTTGAGATCCACAATCCCTAGTTTTTTATAATTCATTTTCATATCTACATGCATTGTTTCTACAAGCCATTGAATTATTGAGCCTAATCATCTAATATATTATCTAGATAGGTGTGTAACTCTTCCAATCATTTCTACAAAGCATTTAGAAGGTATTCCTATCTACTGCAATATAATGAACATTCCCAACTTGTGCTAGGAGTTAACTACTTTGTATGCCTTTACCTATGGTGCCTATTTCGGCAACAACAATTTAAGTTTCACAAAAATTTTCATCAATACATCAACTCAGTAAATCAAACATCTTCTACAGTTTGTTGTAGTACTCAAAACTAGGAATGTAGCACAAGATACCTCAAATCTATGGACTTCTAGTGGCTGCCATAGTAAAGGAATAGACCACATATTTCTACCAGATTCTATTTAAGACACGGGAAATGGACAAGAATAAAAAATGGTGGTGCAAAGTTTCCAACCATCATGAGGGTGATATTTAAAAACAATGAACAAAGATATTTTAAGAAGGGAAACCAGGTATTATGAGCCTTTAATGACATGCATTTGGTAGTCTACACCATCTGCGTTAGACACAAAAATTCACAACATGATTATGTTACTTGTTATGATACTAAAGTGAAGTAGTAGTTACAAAATCCCATAACTCCAAAAATCATGTATTTTACCAAAAATTTTCTTTCATTAACCTTAATATAGCTCCTTAGTTTTCTTAGGTTGGAGTGGTCACTTGGGGTCCAAAGTCCACTAGCATTTTTTATTGGAATTCATTTATGCACTATTGATTTAAAGCAGGTGAACTTAGTGACCATGACCAAGTTATCCCTCTTAATGGAGTATCTTACAGTTTTCTCACTCCATGAACCAATCCCCAAGCCATTTGAAGGCACTCTTCTCTAATGCAATATATTGAATATGCTAACATGTCCCAGAATTGGTTACCCTGATGAAGTTACCCATCTTTCTGGAGTATCTGACAGGTTTTATCACTTTTTTAATCAATCCCCAATCCTTTTGAAGACGCTGGTATCTAATGAAATATATTGAATGACAATATGTCCCAAAATTAGTTCATTGTTTTATATTCCTCAATTGTGGCTCATGTTCGCAGGACATCGATTGCTTCATTTTTGGACTGTATGACATATCAACATGGTTAGGAAAATTCTCAACATAGTTATATAATTCTCTAATCCTGATGGCATAAATATTTATCTAGTGACTTTCATTATTTTCTGGTCCAACATAGTTGAAGAATGCAAGAAAATGAGCAGTTTTTAGTGTAGGTTATCCATTATTTTTTGTTGTTGTTGTTGTCAAAATATCTCTTATATTTAGGGAAAATTATTTACAAACAGTAAATCAAAAGGTGGGAGTGTAAATAAAATGGATCTTATATCAATATCCTCTCTTGTAAGACTAGAAAAGAAGAAATAAAGTCTGTATAGGTTACCAAATATAAAGATTGAGCATCTCTTATCAATAAATCACACTCAATTAATAGATAGTCATGTACCTCATTACACCACCTGGAACAAAAATTTGACAGATAAATGGAACAAAAAGTAGACAGATAACTAAATTTTTGCTCAAAAACAAACTTACACTTAATATTCCTAGGGAAAACAGAGCAGAGACTCCCAATCATTGCCAAATCCAAATAAAGGAAGAGTGGAACAAATAGCTACAATTTCTAAACAAGGTAGCACACTAGTGAGCCCAACATTGAAGGAGAACTAAATATTGGTCCTGATTATCTTCCCAAACTCATTAGAAACGATATAATTTGTGTGCTCACCTATCTTCTAGATTAACCAACACCCCATCTTGCATTGAGAGTTGGAGTTAATAGATTTTGCTAAAGCAACAAAGTTTAAATCCTTTATGGTTGATACTACTGCAAGGACTGACCAAAGATCCACCCTGCATCCCTGCAAAATAGCCTCGATATCGCAATTTTATTTTTCAACACATTGGGCAAGGGATGAGCCCCCAATCCTTATGGAATATTGTTCTTCCCACCATACTTTGACCACAGGTATGATTGCATTATCTGCTCTAGATGTTGAAATTGAGTCTTACTAGGCAACCAACAAGATACATAATAAATGTGTGAGGCATAGAGGATCTATCCAACCCCTTTGTCAACTTCCCATCTAATGAGAGGTCCTTATGATGCCAAAATCAAGGCTTACTCTAAAATTTTTAAAGACATGGTACACCAATCCTAGATAGCCACTTGTGAAAGCCACACTTCTAAATTTCAAATATAATGCCTAGATAACTCACAATTACCCTGGGTCGAACATAAGTCCGAGCTATGGGAATCTAGTAGGTTGAGAGTCTAACTCTAACAACTAAAAAGTTGTCTCGTGGTCACTAACCACAACATCTAATGTAGAGCCAAAGATGTGCAAACAAGTATGAGCACTATCAACCAATCTCTGCTTAACATTCTAGAAATAAATTATCCATTAGCAAAATGATTGTTGACCATGTGTGACCCATCAGGATGTAAGATGTCCTTCACACTTGCCTATGAATGTCAGCAACTTCAAATAGGTGAGCCAAGGCATCCATTGTCAAATATAGAAATCTGGGGCAAAGGGGCACCCTTGACAAATATATTGATTTAGTAAAATTTCAGGTGATAATGAGTTACTAATAAGGATAAATGTTGATGCATTAGAGAGTTGTGTGTTCACCATGGCCACACATCATCATCCAAAGTACAAGAAAAACCAACATGTCTGTGATGAGGCTCCATTCTACAGAAAACAAGGCTGCTAGCCACTGTCTCAAGCCCATTCCAGGGCCTCTCAAGTCTAGATTATGTGTCTAAAATAATTGGACCCTATACAAAACTTGTCTACTCTTGTTGAACTACCTTCCATGTAAAACTAGATACATCCCCTCCGTTCTGGGCTTCATGGATAATTTTGTTTCCAGTTTTTTTGGCTCCCATGATACATGTCTGGTGCACTCATCACATGCAAGGACTTATGGTCAGTTGTGGGAAAAATATGTGCAATTCAGCACAATAAACTATTCAACTACATCTTCTGTGGATTAGGTCATGTGGGAAATTCAACCTAAAAATGTGGTGTGATGGGTGCAACTGCACTGGTTGCAATTTTCAAAGCCTTAGGTGTGGACAATTCAACCTAAAAAGGTAGTGTGATGGGTGTAGCTGCAGTTGTTGTAAAGCCTCTGGAGTTGTCTGCGGGTTGCCATGACTCATGAGGGATGAATTCACATTTTGTACCCATTTATTTCCAGAAGTCCCTCATTAAGTACTAGTTTAAGACTCAAGACTATGTTCTCTAGTGATAATGTCAACTCAGAAAGTTTTATATGATATCTCTTTGTTCTTGACGCAAATATTTTAACTCCAAACCTTATACTTGTTCCATGACTCAAAATTTGTCTAATATGATATAAAATGTTAATTCATGTTGAAGATGGATTTTATTACTATAATTTTTAAAATTTAGAACAATATCTTCATAGTTGCAATATGATTTTCTGCAAGATTTTTGTAATAATATCTTCAAAGTTGCAATCTGATTTTCTGCAAGATTTTTGCAATAATATCCTCATAGTTGCAATCTGATTTTCTGCAAGATTTTTGTTGAAATATGACCTTGGTAATTTTAGTGTATTTTTGTATGTTTGAGAGAATAAGTAAAACGCTTTAAATTCTAAAACAGAGAAAAAAACAATTCTGCCATACCTATAAATATAATAGTTGGTTAGCGAGAACCTTACCATTTTCTTTCTTGGATTCATGTTTTTCACCTTTTCAAGGATTAAATTAGTAAGGCATTAATAATTTAATTATGGTTTTCATTGTTGGCTCATGTTATTTGGGACATGCATGTCACATTGTACCATCACACTCTCACAATAAATCTCAAATGATGAAGTGGTTGAGTAAGCCTTTTAAAGGTTCAAGTCATAAAGTGTCAGATGGACACTACATATGGGTGCATTTGGAGATGATAATGTAATTTGGCATGTGCACTCTAATTCCATGGTAATCCCTAATTAATCAGAGTGTATTGTATTTTAAACTTCAATATTCTATCTCTTAGCTCTAACAAAGTTAGCATCATGCTGGTGATTAATTTGAAACTGTATTTTAGTGGAAAAATTCACTATTTTTTGGCGGAATAGTTCATAATTTAATCTGATCTTTTTTTGCAAGTGTACTAGTCACGATGATAAATGTGTGGTTTACTTCAGAGGGTTCTCAGTTCTTTATAGATATGCTTTTCATTATTTTTCTTTGAATACTTCTCTAATGCTTTACCTTCATATTTTATCTCCTGGACAATTTCTCCTGAGGTCCATGTTGTTATGTTTATTGATTGTTTCTGTGGAAACTTTTTCCTGAGGTTATGCAAGGTAAATCCAAATGCAAAAAATATTATTTTACATATTTATATTTGTTCAAGGAATTGTTGTGATACTTGAATTTAATAAATCTATATTTCTATTTCATTATCTATATCAATATATAAGAACAAGCCCATGGATTTTGCATATTTCTCAAACTGTGGAGTTTTTCCTTTCCTGTTGCATGTTATTTTATATTGTTATTTTGTGATTCAAATTTCTAGTTGTGCTTTCCAGTTATTCTCCTACATAGTACATGCTTTATTTGATTATATCAAAATTCTTACCAATACGATAAAATTCATTGTTGTATGTGGACATTTTTGTTTAGGATGGTCCATTACATAATCAAGATGGGGAGTTCAATCATGCAATTACACTTTCTGTTTCTGAAGAACTAACCAAACCTTATGGTATATGATGGAAATTTCATTTTTTTATAGTTACTTTTAGTTTAATTATGTCATTTAGCTCGATGCTTTTCATATATTCAACTAAACTTTTGTTTCTTAACAAGACTTTGTCATTTCCATGTTTTAGTGAAATTGTTTATGGTTTGATACTATCATACATCATTTATCAAGTTACATGCACCCTCATTAGAAAAAACAAGAGGAGTTTTCTTGCCATGACTATCTTTCTTTGTCATTATTGACTTAACAAAGTCTTTTTGCTAAGAAACTAGTTTCAAGGTTATGGCATAACGTGTCATATAAATTGAACAGAAGTGATATCCAAAAAGTTAATTTATAAACTACTTAGCTAGTTTTATGCTTTCCATTTAAAATCGAGTTCAGTTTGAACTTTGAACGAGTTGTTCCATAGACTTGAATATTAAGATATTTTGGTGTAAGGATTAAAAATTAGCCTATAAGGCCTCTTAGTTATTCAGTTATTTTATCTAAATATAACATTTACTATTAACTTAGAACCACTTGGAACAAATACGTCATAGATCAAGATCATACTTTGTAGAGTTTCGTAGAATAAAAATAGGAGAAAGGACACTGAATTATTTCAGTTTTCCTGGTTCTTATTGCCACCCCTTGCAGTACCTCCACAAGTTTCAAAAGGATGTTCCAAAATATTTGGTATCTATTATCATAATGGCATTTATGGTATCCTGCCTCCATGATTATGGGAAATTCCTTGGTTGTTGGGAATCAATATTTATTTTGGTATGGTTTTGTTATTGAGTTCCATTTTGGTCTTGAATATTGTCTTCCATATTTATAAGATAAAAGTGAAATTTGTGAATTAGCCATCTCTTGTCGTGATTACTTGACTCTAAAAACTTATAGTAGGTGCTGGTACAAAATATCATGCAGAGGAATGGTGTTAAATTTTACAAAACACATGGCTTATCCCTTCTGTGCATATTCATAATTACATATTTAGTGAAATAAGAAAGCATACTTAGTTGTGGAAAATAGGAAATTACTGTGACCCATTCATCACCTTGGTTTCCAGTGCATATGGGAACAAAATGAGCTAAATCCTAAGACTAAATAAATACTTAAAAAACATCCTTATATTGTAATAGGTATTTTGAACAAGATTTGAAGTAGAGGGTGGTATCTGCAAAGCTAGGCATGTTAATGGGGAGACCGGTAGTGTATCTGACTATGTCCTCTGGAAACCATCAATCAATAAGTTGTCTATGGCATGCTTAGTGGTGCTGTCTATAGATATATTTATATGGAATTCTAGAAAAATTGTGTAAAATTATGCACTTTGTATAGATTGGGGTGGGATAATAAGAATTTTTTTTTAATATCCAAAGGTGATAAAAAACAAGTACATTCTATTAAGAAGTAATCTAAAGATGAGTGCTTGTTATGAATGAATACTGGTAAAGTGCACTCTTAGAAATTAGAATAAAAAATATACTTGTTAGCACTAGAAAGCTGAACCATGCAACTTTATTTTAGAAATTATACCTTTGCCATTTGTTCCAGTATTTCCATGAAATAATGATAAGTTGGGATGTGGAAAGGTTGTTTTTATAGCCTACATACGTTAATCTGTGCACATTATGGACTTCAAATTTTAATATAGTGTGGCCAATTTTAACACAGGTTCATACCCTATTTCACTATAAATATCACTCCAAATTTTATTGCTCATATTATGTTATTATCTAATTTCCTTAGTCATGCAAACCTACTTCATCGAAGTCAATAGTTGTTAGGAGCTTCATTAGTTAGATCCTGTACATTTCAACAATTCAGCATTTGTGGTTGACATTAATTTTGTTCCTTCCATTCCTAGATTACCATTATCAACATGGTGGAGTTTGTTAGTGTTATTTTTTTGAGTGAACTTGAAGGAAGAACTACACAAAAAGTCCTCATTGAAAGGATTTCAGGAAGCCATAACTTCTACAAAGAAACGACCGAAAAAAGTGACATCTATAGTTTTGGAGTGGTGAACTTGGAGCTGGTGATGGGAAGACAACCAATAGATCGAGAAATTGGAGAGGATGAAGATCTTGTGAAGTGGGTGTGCAATAAAACAGAGAAAAATAATGGATTTCTTGAAGTGTTTTATCTTAAGTTTGTGGACTGCTTCAAGGAGGAAATGACCATGGTTCTGAAAGTAGGACGCCTTTCCATAAGAACCTTGCTTATCAACTCACCAAAAATGAAGGGAGTCGTACATTTGATGCAGGAAGCCAATACCCAACACAAGGCCAAGGAAACTACCAAGGATGAAAAATAGTCTCTTCACTAGTATGTGAAACCCATAATTTGCATTGTATAGGCATGATGGTAATTGTATTTGGCCTAGAATTTTCTTGTTTACATGGCCTCCATATTTACTTCCACTTTGTAGCTTCTAAAATTATTTAGAGTTTGTTCATGTATAACCTTTTGAATCTAAACTAATACTAATAGCCAAAATAGAAGCTTTCCTTTGTAACTCTTTGGGCATCATTCCCCACGATAATCCAATAATTGGAGGGTGCATCTATCTACCCAGTCGTGGGCCATTGTGTTGTTGTGTTTTTGATAAATCTACCCTCCAAGTTAATAATTGTGGTGGGTTGGCTAAGACATAGAATTTTCTCCCTATTAAACACCATGAGGAGAGCACAAATCGATACCATTTTCATCATCATCTATGTTAGCGTCTTATTATTGATCTCCTATTGCTCTACTCTCCTTGGGCACAAGCATTTAATTGTAAACTAGAAAACTGAAGCTTTCAATGTAATATAGGTGGAAATCAAGATGATTTTAGTGGTTGCTACCTGAGATTCTCATTATCTTGTTGTCATAAATGGTTGTTTCATAGAAGTTTAATTATGGCCTCTGGCCATTTTAAAATCGTATTGTAGCATGAAAATGTTCATTTCTAAAATTTACCTGTTTTTAAACACTCCTTGGATTAAATCCCAATCAGTGTGTATTTAACCATTCTCCGTGTTAAATCATGACATGACAAGACAACAAAATTGTAATAGGAAAATCATGTTCCTTCTTGAAATTATAAACGTATTTAATCATTAGTAGTTTTGGTAAATATTAAGTATTTAATAATGAATAGTTTTGGTAAATAATAGGTATCATAGAGGAAACCACTCAATTGAGTTATTGGCTTTTTATTATGTATATTGAATATCATATTTATTCTTATTGTCTTTTATTATGTATATTGAACATGTTATTTCTAGCAACTTTTGATCTTCCTAGATCTTCTATTCCTTTTGTGTATCTTTGCACCTTTAGGGGCATTTTATAGTTTAAAGTCTAATTATTTAAAGGGTGCTAGCTCAATGGAAGAGCACCTGCTTTACAAGAAGGAGGTTAGTGGTTCGATTCCATCGTGCCCTGATATTCATAGGGGATGACGACGATCAATTTTTTGTGACGGATGCTCTTTTGAACATCACTAATGAGCTTATGGTGACATTTTTCGACCCTCAACAAAATATGAAATGGTGATGGTCAACGAACACCACCGTATATACGCATCAATAGTGACAACCATGAAAGGTCCGTCACCATAAATCGTTGTTGTTGATATGAAATGGTGAGGGTCATTGTTTTTCATTATAGTCATTATTCGTGATGGACCTTGATGTCACCAATGAGCTTATCATGACATTTTTTTACCCTCACCAAATATGAAATGGTGACGGTCAACGAACGTCGCCATATATATGCATCAATACTGACGGCCATGAAAGGTCCATCACAAAAAATCATTGTTATTCATATGAAATGGTGACGGTCATTATCTGTCATTATATTCAATATTTGTGATGAACCATGAATGTCACCATAACACATAATTTTGGTGACGCCACCTTTGGTGATGTTCAGTTTGTTGGTGACAAAGGCTATTGTCCGTCACCATTGCTCATATGAAATTATGACGGTCACTATCTATCATTATAAATCATTATTGGTGACAGACCTTGAATGTCACCATAACACCTATACTTTCAGTGATGCCACCTTTGGTGACGTTCAGTTTTTGGTGACAAATGCTCTTTTGACCCTCACCAATGAGCTTATGGTGACATTTTTGGCCCCTCACCAAAGTCTTTTTTTCTTGTAGTGAGCATATAAGGAAAGATAACAAATCAATGAAATAAAAAATCAAATTTCTTATTTGTGTCTTCACAATGACTATGACTTGCATGGCCTATAATTGTTATGTAATTTAAGATGGAAGTGATTCCCACAATAATATACATAGAAAGGATTTGAATTTAAGTGTACTTCTACATTTGTATTGTCGTTATCATCTAATGTACTAATTAGAACCAAATGTTTTCATTGAAACATATTGAAAGTTCACCCTGTTCTTGGTTTGAATCGTAGAGGATAACATTTCATGTTATTGGACAACTATCACAAATCGTCATAGTTTAAGGTTCATATAAAAATTAACAAATTACATTTCATCTTGGTATTTCCGTAAAACAATCCTAGAATGAAACTGATATATGCTTTCAAGTGATTTTTCAGGATTTTGAGGTAGTATAATTTATTAATTAGGGATGCTAGGTAACCATGAACCCACAATGTTCTTCTGGTTAGATAGTTCACATGCATAAAATCTTGTTAACTACCCAACCCTAAAGGTTGCTTCATCTCCTCTTCTATGCCACATTTAATTTCCTCGAGCATATTTTTCATTCTGTGAGTCTAGAAGAGCTTCCCTAATGTGTTGAGCAGTCTCATTGACCTATTTTTTGGTTAATTGTTAGACATTAACAAACTTATATTATCTCCTCTACTCATTTGATTGTTGATATCCAATTGAATCTCCAATATGTTCATTATTTAAATAACACCATGCAAAGCAGAAAATCACAAATACATATGCAATAAAACAAATATCAAAAAGTTGAAATCAAAGGAAGGAAAATATTGTATTGGCATTGATATGTGATCAATCAGTGTAAATTTGGTACTCATATGTATATCAAACAATATTTCTATGCATGCTCTAGATTATATCACTCATTTTTTATATCTAACCTACATTAATCATGTGTAATTTTGTTTGTGTTTGTAGTCTTTTTTCTTCTATGTGGTTCAAGGAACTCGGAGATTGGTGACTGTTATGTCCATTGAATATTTGTACCATGCATATCCACTCGAAGGGTTCACTTTCAGTTGGCTCAACCACAGAGCCTGGACCTAAGAGTGTTGAGAGAATTGAACCCATGACCTATCAATAGAAAAGGTGCATTAAATAAGGCGACTCAACCAATTGAGCTTACCTCAAGGGATCAATTGTGTTTGTAGCACATAGGAAAAAGTAATTTAATATTTCTAAGAGAAAATATTTCAGGGAACTTGTTCTCCTAACATTATATAATATGCATACCTCCTAGTCACTCAATTGTATTTTTACCAACCTAAAATATATTTAATGTTAAATTACATTTGTACCCTTAGATTTTTTCACCTGATTGTATATGTTGAACCTACTCAAGTATGTGTATTTTTGAATCTCATGTGTAGTTTACAAGAGAAACTAGTTTGAATTTAACAACAATTCTTTTAGGAAACATGTTCTCTAATATGTTCTATATTATGTATTCCTTATTTGATTATTTTACTCAATGTATTTTGTTGAACACACTTAATAGTATGTAATTTTCAAATGCATTTCTAGCCTACAAAATAATTTTAATAAATTTAACAACAACGATTTTTAGGAAATGAATTCTACTAATGTTATATAAAATATGCTTGCATTCTTAGAAGATCTTTCAATTGTTTATTGTTGAACCTAAAATGTATGTAATTTAGAATTGCATTTGTAACTTACATGAGAAAATAGCTTAATAATTTTAACAACAAATATTTTAATAAATATATTATCTTTATGTTATATGATTTTGTTCTCATTTTTTTCTTTCCTACCTGAAAATGCGCAATGATGTGCCCTCTTCATGCCTATTATCATAAGCATATGGTTAATCTTGCGTTGTTAGGAGTGCTTACTATTATTCTAATCCTCATTGTTGGCATATCCTGTGCATTCACCAAAGGTTGGTTATTACCATAAATTATACGTCACCAATAAATGAAGAGATAAAATTAGATAAATTTCACACTTTTGTTTTTCTTTGTTGCTTTCATAGTGTTTTATGCCTTACTTTTGACATATATGTTCAGGAAGGATAGTTCTGGAGGCATTGATCTTAACAACAGATGTGGTGTTCTCACTAACTGGTTACATATTCTAGGCAACGAAGAAGGGAAAATATTTTAGTTTCTTGTGTCAAATTATGTTTTCCAACCTCATTGTCCTCATCCTATTTAGTTTATCGAGGTTATGATTATTTTGGTAATTATATGTTGAGAAATTAGGGAGTTTAACTCAATTCCTATTCTTGATAATTACTTGTGATTTCGTTATACTTCTTTCACTTAGGTATTATCTTTGTTAGATTATTATGTATTTCATCAAGTCAATTATCAAATGCACAAGAGACACAAAATTTAGGCTAGCAAGCCAGGGTCAAAACCTCTTCGTATTAGACAGAAAAACCGATAATAATTATTCTTATAGATTTTAAATTGACAAGTACCATGATGATGACATAGACCCTTGACACCAGTATGCCTCCAAGACCTTGTCACTACTCTTCTCGAATTCTCTAGTTGATCTCTCCTTTTTGCACTGCACTACACCAGCACTAGGAAACTCGATTCCTACTATGTCCTTTCTTTCAACCTTTATGTTGATCTGACCTTGGATTTCAAGAGACTCCTACATAGTCTCTTTCTTGCACACTTCAGATTTCTATAAGGCTTAAGATTATGCCTTATAAGTAGCCCGTCTCCCTTGTTGTAGATACTTTCGACCTTCCTGAGATAACTAGACTATAATTTCCTTTACATCTTGTACATAATTTCCTCCTTATACACGTCTTTTCCTCGGTCCAAGGGTCTCCTCCCTTAGCCTCCTTTCAGCACACCTCTGCTCTTAATTATAGGCCTAGACTGAATTGTAACATTCCTAAAGAAAACTTTGGCCTCTGCTATAATTACTGAGATAAGAGTGCAGACCTAGTCTGCATATGAGAGACTCTTATGCATTGTTGTATTGTCCTCTTCTTTGTTGTGTAACCCTTAACTCTTCGATCTATAACACTGAAACTTTCTCACTGTGATCCACACCTTATTATTGCAGATGTGTTCAAGTTGTTTGGTTTCATATGAGGCTAATGTCCTATATATTTATAGAGAGAATATTTTATCCTCTAGGCCAACATGACCTCTGGTTAGTAGGCTGACTTCAAGGAGCATATTTTAACCATAATATGTTTCGACTTCAAGGAGCACTTTGACAAGGTCTTGAGGCATACCTTAAATTACATCAATAATTGTCCTTTACAAGTGTAGCAACACTTCATATACATCACTCTAAATTACATATTTATGACAAGATGAAAAACCCCTAAAGACATCAAGAAGATGTATTAGACCTATAATAAAAACTTATTTCTCAGGAAACCCATGAGTTAAGAATTTACAAAATACATTTTATTATATTTATCTTCTTCATTACAAAAATTCATAATTACAATTCATTATGAAGATTGAACCTTGTTACACTTTTCAACATTCCCTCTTAACTAGGGATCTATTCATAATGGTACATGGTCACTGAAAAACTAAAGAATCTCATAAGAAGAATTCGATTGGTAATCACATCTGTATAGCATCATATCAATCAACATTTTCATAGTGAAAGGCCTTGACTAACAACTCCATCTCTCCATGAGATCTTTGAGCTCCAATGTTGGCAAGACCAATGATGAATAGACACCTACATCATTGTCTCTCTTGTATCATATCCCACTCGGGTTCACTTAGGATATGTCCACTAGGACTATTCTTATCTTGGATTCCTAGTCCTCAAATAATATTAGTCATTCCATGACTAATATTATCTTGGATTCCCTAATACATCCCCTAAAGGGTATCGGATGCCAGATGATTACTCAATCCTCCATTCTGTCTTCCTAGGCGAAGACCAAAATGACTGTGCCTATCTATCCCACTCAAATATGGAGGACATATTCCACAAAGGAATGTATTCATTCTTATACAAGGAATGTACATAAGTTCCTTCAGGGCTTAGTAATTACTAAGTTTCTATTGGGAAAAATACTGAGAGGGGGGGGTGAATCAGTATTTATAGTACTAAAAATTTTTCATTTTCTTTACTGAATTACAGATGCAACTTTAATGAACCCAACTCACGTATACACGTGGATAAATCAACAAAAAATTATGTATACTGAGATAAATTTATTGTTAGATAAACTTTTCAGAAACAATATTTAACTTAGCTTATCAGTTATGCATTAGATAGTTAAGTAGTAAATATGCGCAGTAAAAACAAAATAAATCATCACACAAGAGCATCACACATGAACACCAAGATTTAAGGTGGAAACCCAATTCGGGATAAAACCACCGTTGTTGTCGACTCTATCTTCAATATTTATTATATGGAAAACTGCTTACAATTTTCTATTGATGCAGACTTATATCAGTACGTAGGCATCTACCTGCAGAAGGATGCAATGTTCTCTTGTTCTCCAGATGCTACTGGAAGGGAGCTACAACCCCCTAATCTCGTTTACCAGTCACTACTAGAAGGGATCTTCATCCTCGTGATCAGAACACCAGCTTCTACTGGCAGGAAGCTTCGACTTCCACACTGAGGGCTTCTACCCTCAGAACCAATGCAGACCATGTTTCATTAATTTTCACACTTGATCCCACAGCTTCAACAAAACACATCATAAAGATCAACATCAATAAAATTTAACCCATTTCAACCAGGACAGTGAGATCACTATAACTAGAACACAGTAATAACCCCAGATTTCGGAATCAACATGAAGAAAAAATCTCAACCCTAATCATTTATTATCTTAACATGCATGCACTACTTCACTTTACTGAACCCACGTTTATACACACTTTACTTCACACCAACCTGCGTATAGATCTTAGAATACTGTTTTTCAGAATATGGTCAGTCTTAGAACCAGATCTGAGGCTTTCAGTTAGATATCTTTTCAGTATTGTAGAACCCTTAAGTAGTCAGTCATCATTAAACATATTTACTCACACATTGATCAGATTTGTACGTATTCAACTTAGCAGCATATACAGTATTCAAGCAACCCATATCTACATGAAGACTTGATTGACAGACATCAGAAATACAACAGCAGTAAACAGATAACCCCTGCAGTAAGCTTCAGAAAACCCTAACTTCCATACACGCTTTTTCTGAGACAAAGCCGTGTATATACACACTTTTATCGATATGAAATAGTGTATAGATCTTTAAATATTAACTTTGCAGAATGTTTCAGATCTATAGACTTACCCATATTTCTTCACTCCACTTCAGGAAACATGTGCCAAGTCACTGATCCAAAGATTTTATAATTAGATAATACAAGTACATATTCATTTCAGGTCAAGAGATCTTGATCCATCATTGTGTCCAAAGGTGCATCATAGATTTAGATCTACTATTAAAACAAAGTTCATCCCATGCAGATATACTTCAGAGAGAAGTATTCAATGACAACCCTTACACATGCACACCCTTGCACTATGATATTCTTCTCCTTATATAGATTTAGCCCTTACTAATACCATGAGTCAAAGCCACACAACTAACGATGGTAATATCGGACGGAATCATATAGACGACACAACACTCAATATTGTGGGCTAATACCATGGTAATGTCCCCTAGTATCATATTTTTAGAGTGCAAAATGCATAAACGACTTGGATCATTCTTATCTGCGTGTATACGCAACTTGGCCTAGTACTAACCCACGTATAGAACCTTCAGTATGAATATTAACCAATTTTTGCTGGATTTTACACATTTATTCTGATATACCTTCTAAAAACTACTGAGCTTCTCCAGAAGTCATATACTCCATTATTTTCCAAAGAGTTTCCATCAAGAACAACATATTAAGACATAAGAATCATATTTCCAACAATATCCCCCTTTGGACTTGATAGCAACCATGATGGAGTTTGATCACTACTTCAGAATACAAAGGGCAGATCAATACCAAAACAAGGTTTCTCTTTCCTTGTAGAAAGAAGAGCACTATAGATCTGATGTGCACTGAAATTACCATGCTCCCCCCTAAGTTCATGTTGAATATTTAGACAAATTTTTCAATGAAGTACATGACTCTATAACTCAACAGAGTATGACCTTTCCTATCACCAAGGACTCATATTTACATCAATGATCCAATCAAGTGGAATTAAATATTTCACTCAACTACCCAACCAAGTGGGTTTACAAAAAGGAACGAGTCCTTACATGACTGAATATAATAATTTTACATCATAGGTCTCAACATGAATTTTTCAACAAATTATAGATATGTCTGACCAAAAAAATCTCAAGAGAGATATCATAAATTAGAAACCAATCAGAATTCCAACAATGCATCCTTTTAAACAAGGCATATGCTCCCCCTAAGCTTGTGCATCCTGAACACCTTCAACAACCAATTCATCAACGAATCTTCATCAAGGAGATCAATATCAAAGAAAGGTACAGTGAGATGAATATTGGAACAACACCAGAGATTACCCAATAGCACCATAGACTGTTCTGAAAGCTGACCCAGAGAATTTCTGTCAAAATCCATACACAATTTTGATGCACCGAAACTCGCATATATGTGTGACTCGCCTTTATGAAACCCACGTAGTGAATTTAATCTTCTGTAATTAAGCAGATTTGATAAGAGAGGTAGAAACAACTCCCAGATTCTGTCTGAGATATTCAAATGCTTCCTTGGGAAGAGGTTTAGTAAATATATCTTCAACTTTTTCTTTGGAGGGAATGTACTCCAATTTAGCCTTTTGTTCAAGCACTCGTTCACGTAGGAAGTGATACTTGATAGGAATGTGCTTGGTGTTGGAATTCATAACAAATTTTTTTGAGATACTAATGACACTTGTATTATCACATAGAATGGAGATGGGAGGTGAACATTTGATTTGAATATCTTGTAATGTCTGCATCATCCAAAGAAGTTGTGTGCAACATGATGTGGTAGCCACATATTCTACTTCTACTGTAGATAAGGCAATGGAAATGTGTTTCTTGCTGAACCAAGATACTAATCAAGGCCCCATATAGAATGCACTACCACTAGTGCTTTTTCTATCATCAACATTTCGAGCCCAATTGACATCTGTGTATGCATGAAGAGTGAGATCAGCATTCTTTGGATGCCATAGACCAAATTCTTGAGTCCCTTGTAGATATTTGAGTATTCTTTTTACAGCCTAAAGGTGAGACTCTTTTGGATTAACTTGGAATCGTCCAACAATCCCAACATCATGCATAATTTTTGGTCTTGTTTCGGTTAGGTAAATCAAACTTCCAATCATAGATCTATACTCTAGTTGATTCACCATGGGAGAATCATCATGAGAACTGAGGTTACATCCAGTTGCCATTGGAGTACTCACAGGTTTGAACATAATTTGTTGCAACATCAACAGCAACAACAACATAATCTCCAATAGAAACAACACCAACTTCAACAACAACATTTACAATAGAGAAGCAACAACAAGCTTCTTAGTTGTAGGCATAACTTCAGGCAAAACAAATGCCTCAACTTCAAACAATTATTAAGTTGAGTAATGAATCAAATACAAAACAATTTGTTGTTGAAAAAGCATTTATACAACAACATCATCCATCAAGTCAATGTCCAATTTATTAGTAGCAGCTTAAGACATGGTCAACACTTTCTGTTTCTTCACCTCAACATCTCTAGGTTGCTTCTCCACAAGTCTCTCTCCCTTCATTGTTTGAGATCATATTTTTTATTTTTTATATAATTCTATGAATCTATTTTTTTGTATATTGCAACTACTGAGATCATCTTTTTAAATTTTTTATAATGCTATGAATATAATTTTCTATATGTTGCAGAATATGATGGAGATTAATATGGGAAACAAGTTTCTATTGATGGTGTTCCCGTTAATTTTTAGGTTGTTGAAATAGAGTTTTGAGAACAAGGTACAAATGGACAACATATATTTTACCAGTTAATTCATCAAGTGAGACATATGGATAATAGAATAAAGGTTGCTTGATGAAAAGATGCAAACTATATTTCTTTGCTTACTTGTCCATTTTTCTAAGCTTGTTGAGGCCCACTTCTTAACCAAATCCTCTTAAAAAATCATGTAATTGTTTACTTCACGACTTGAATTCTATTTTAATTGGCTGGAACTTAGTGGGAATAATGGTTAAGAACATGTCTTTCTTACTAAAGAGTTACAAGCTTAAATCCAAAGGGGGTAGGGTATCTACAACTCTATAGACATGAGTAGTCAAATAATTTCATGGAGGGGTCACTTCTTGAGGTATCTATTGCATTGTAAATATAAAAAACCAGTCTGTCAGTTCAGAGTCAACTATATTTATTGTTAGGAAACTTTGTTGTTCTTACATTCACTAGTAGTTTTTGTGTTGCTCAGCCAATTGAGGGACTGCTGAAACAAGAAAACAATTTGTGCGTCTAGATAGTTAGAATGATCTAAATCTGCTAGTTTTTTTGTTGATTCTTATCATGGGTATTTTATGTTCCCATCAATCCTACATGATTTTTATATTTCATATCATTTCAAAGCCTCTGGAAATTTGGACTTCGGGTTGATTATCTTAAACATGATCTTTATCTACAAGTTTCTTTTTTTTATTCTTATTATGGGTGTTTTCTCTTCGTGTTATCTTTGCATGGTTTGGTGCAAGCCTCAGAAAATGTAGGATTCCTAATCAATCTGTATTGTTTAATATCTCAAGCATGATCTTAATTTGTTGGTTCCTCTTGTTCTCTCTTATTATATGGGAGTATTTTATTTTTTCAGCTCTACATAGTTGCGTATTGTGCAACCGATGTCTCATAAATTATGGAACTTTTTCCATGATTTCAGTGGCCATTTGACTGCACCAAGTATTTTATTGTGTAATTTAACAATAGTATTTCTTTCTATGCAGGTTAAGACAAAAGAAGAGGTTGTAAAGGCTATTAAAACTTAATTAGGGCCCAAAGAGGGTTTCTTATGCTTCATTGAATTAAGCAAGATATTTTACCGGTTGAAATGTTAACATAATTGCATGTGAAAGAGTATGAAAAACCACATGTGAATACTTTAAATGGGAGGAAACATAAAGGAAACCATCAAATCAAAGAACACACACAAGTTGATAATGGAGTTCACCCAGTGTGGGTTACATCTTCGGGCCCAATGTCAAGAGTGGGGAGGTTGCTTCATTAGTTGCAGCAAGATGTGATGAATAAAGTATGTGTTCTTTGTCAATACAAGGAAGAACTCCCTCAACTAGAGTGGCATGTCTCTCCACAAGACACTCTTCTATAAGAAACCTGACTCACAAAATATCTCCTTCAGCATGAAAAAATATCAAACTCTTACATCAAGTGGCTTACAAGGATCCTCCAACGAAATGGAAAACAAGGATCTCAACATCAAATCATTATCTCGGAAAAAATCAAAAGAAGGCATGGCATCAATGCATATTATACCTCCACTTCTGGGGATGGCCTAAAAATACACACCTCTAATAAAGAAACAAACTACATGGTTGAATTATTGGTGAAAAATCATGAAATTTGAGTATAAACTCAACCCCTTTCTGTCACAGTCAAATCTACGCTCCATGAGAATCTCAAAGATTCCTCAAAGATTCTCTTTTGTAGACTGACTAAAATTTGGATGCTAAGATGAATAATGGATCACACCATCATGTTCCTTGAAAAAAAAATAAGTCAAATGAGTATAAATTTGGCCTAGTTCTGAAACTATCATTTTTGGGCATCAAGGTTCCACTTTCATGATTTCGCCGTCAACAGCCTATTGCAAGAAATCCTGTTGCTCCAATCATAAAATCATCTGCACCATCAGACACCTGGTGAAATTTTGATCCATTTGAGTGTAAAATTGGCATATTTTTGACACCTTCTAAATTTGGCCCCCAAGGAATCTTAAAGATTCCTCACATATTCCATGTGTCAAGGTTCCACTGGTCAGCATTCCATCGGTTCAAGGTTCCACTTGCGTGTCATGATTCCACTACTATTTGGTGTCCGCTCGGCCTCCGAGTTCTTTCGTTCCCCAAGAAAATGACAGAAACTTGGTTTATATAAAAATATAGGCATGAGCCCCAAGAGAGCCCAGCTAGCGGTTTGGTTGGAAGTCCACAATTAAAAATTTTGAATGGGATGATCGAGAGTTCCAACCCCGTCAACCCCTTATTTGACTTGTCACATTTTTTTTTTTCGTTGGGAGGTTGTGTTTGGGCTACCAATTGGCTGTCCAATTCAAACCTCGACGACCCATTATAATGTGGTCATTACAAATATATAGGGTGGTGGATCTGCCATTTTGGTGGCCCGCCCAAAATTTTAATTACAATGTGGTAACTATGGGGGTTGCGAGGTTGAGGGCCTGCCTCTCCACTTTTTTTTAATTAATTTTTTTTACTTTAAAAAAATTATGTAACTTTGCCCTGATGGATGGATGATCTAATGCATATCAACTTCAACAGGCACTACTCGAGGAGTCTCTCAAACAACTCTAAATTCAAATGGTGTGGACATTAGACATGCATGAAGGTGATCGTGGAAATTTGGCCTTTGAAATTTCACTAATTTAAAATTTTTTAATAAACAATGATGGATGAAGCTTAAAGAAAAATTCAAAATCTACAATATCATTTTAATTATAAAAATTTATAAGTAGATTTGAAGCAATTTATACAATATGAGCCCTCTAATAAATTTAAAAAGCATTGAATTTGATGAGATCTATCCAAAATATCAGTGTGATACTTAAAAAACATAGAACTACAATTGCAATAAATGCTTTTAATGATATCTATACTATGAAAAATCATATATTTTACAAATAAAAATTAGACTACAATTGATCTACTTGTAAAACAAGGTAAATGTGATAAAAAAAACTAGTTATAAAGATTCAAGAAGAGAACAAGATGAGAATAAGATCTAACACAATACTTTTAACTAGTGAAAAATATGATCTTTCTTTACTAAAACTTTAAAAAAAAATTGTGGCAATCAAAATAACATTTTCCTTATTGAATTCACAACAAGATTACATCAATACTACTACCCTTGAATTTGGAGAGATGTAGGGTGATGTTGTGGAGATTTCCTTTCTTCCTCAATACATCACCAATTATTCCAACATTATTCGACATGGCTTTGATATCATGTTGAAAAAGTTTCCTCACATAGAATTTTATTAAATAAAGAAAAAATGGTTGCAAATAGAATAAAAGGATAAAATCCTATGAACCTTACATGAAAATAGAGCTAGTTTACATAGCCAAACTCTAAGTTAAATTCTAGGAGAACAACCAATCGTTTAATCTAATGGGTGTGATGAGTGTCCTTTATATATTAATCTATACATCATCTCAACAAAGTGAAAAAAAATGTCAAATTAAACTAAAACCTAAAGCAAGTAATCTAGACTTTTAGAACTTTAGGATTATGCGATTAATAGATTAACCCTTCCCTTTGTAATCCCTTAATGAGAAAAATATGCTTGAGGATGGATCAATAGAGCCTTCTCAGTACTTCCTCATAAGGAAGATACTAGTATGCTCATGGAAGGATAAATCAATTCTTCCTCACACTCCTCAATAATGAATATTATTCCTCAAAAAGGGTTGTCTAACACTTCCATTGGATCCTCTATGACACAATTCCATGCATGAGGAAGGGCTGGTTGACTCCTCCTTAAACTCTCCACCAATGAAATGACTAATGCTTTAAAAAGGGTCAGTAGACCCTTTCTAATGCTCACTCATGATGAAAATAATAGGATCAATAAAATGTTGGTCAATCCTTCCTTGAGTTCCCCATTAGTGTGAATATTATGCATAAAAAAGGGTCTGAAAACCATTCCATATAATCTTCTATGACATCAATATTATGCTTAAGGTCTAATCGAATCCTCGCATGGGTCTACCTTAATGAAAATACTATACTTGAGGAAGAGTTAATTGAATACTCTTAGTGCTTTGACATAATGAAAATACTCTTGTCAAGGACCTAGGATGTTTGTTAGAAAGAATATCATCCCCTAGACAATCTTTCCTTATGATCCCTTAGATGAGAATTTGACACATGACAAAGGGTTATTAGCTAACGCATCCTCATGCATCCTCTCATTGTAATTACTATGCTTGAGGAAGGGTCAATTAACGCTTCTAATGGATATCCTATGACATGAATCCCATCCTTGAGAAAAGTTTGGTCACCTGATCTCTATGCTCCCCCTTCAACAAAATATAATGATGAATCTTTCTGATGTTTATAGAAACTTAAGAATAAGAGAACATATTCCTATAATGACTGTTTAAGCTTGAAGAAGCATTAGGAGGTTTTTAACGTCAAAAATAGACCTCAAAACACATTTTTTTCCATGTATTCTCAATTTGTTTTGTGTTTGTTTGCTCAAAAATATTTAAAGTGGGCGTTCTTGGGATACATTTGACATTTGACTAAACCTATAAGAAGATAAGTTGAAAATATAATTAAAAAAAGTAGTTTTCTATTTTTTTCCTTCAAAATCTCATAGCTCTTAGTTTATTTTTTTCTTTACGAGACATGTTTTAAATATCAAAACTCCTCCAATTGAAGGTAATGGGTCTCCTATTATATCCATATAAGCTTCAAGAATAAGGGAACATATGAATTGTTATGTATTGTTTATTATTTATATCATCTTCATTATCATTAATGGTTGCTAATGGCAATGACGATAGACTATAGCAATCATTTTGAGAATTACCTTCACATTTGCTATACTTATAAATATTTACATATATGCTAATATATATATATATATATATATATATATATAATTGCTAAGGCAGCTATTGAATTAGTAAAAAAAAAAAGACAAAAAGAAAAAACTTTTTTAATTGTTTATTCCCCTAAAACTAATTCTCTAGTAAGAAGTTTTTTTAACAAAATTATATATATTAATAAGTATATGTACATATAATATATTACCTCTTACTAATTGCACAATATTATTAACTAATATATATGGAATATTGTTTATAAACTTAGTTACTCATATATCTTAAGAAATTTTTTTAACAACATTATATATATTAATAGGTATATATACATATAATATATTACGTCTTACTAATTACACAATATTATTAGCTAATATATATGGAATATTGCCAATATGCTTAATTACTAAAATAGTATTACAATTGATAGTTATTCACATTAACTTACTTTTCAAAAAATCTAAATTTTAATTATAGTTATAGTAATTATGAGTAAATAATTAATCATATAAAATTTAACTATTTATTAAGCACTAAACTCCCTTACAACACTTATTAAAATTATGTATTATAACTAACTATTTATTAATACAATTATTAGTCATTCCTGCATAATAATTTTAATTCTCCATTTCATTTTATTTAGGATTTCAGCATTCATTATATTATTGAAATTATAATACTCAATTCATTATTTATTAATATACAATATAATCATTATTTTTGGATCTTTTGGTTTGATTTGGAAATGGATATAGGTGGAATAAAATCTAGTTAACACAGCCAAGACCAAGGGTAACGGAAAAAATAAAGAAACGCAGTTAACTCTAACATAAAATATACATTTTGTTATTTTCTTTTAAATTTAGTTTCCATCCTTTTTTTTTACGTACGGAGGCACATTTACCATCCACATTAGACACTTAAACTTTCATGCTAGAAGCTTAAACAAAACTTATAAAACCAATTGTCCACCGCACAGATTTCACGTTTTAATTTTTTGGTACTTGTCTTCGTCTTTCCTCTCCCAAATCCTGATTTTCTGATATTTGTTTCTTATATTCGTACACACGTCTATTAATATAGGTTCCTCAAAGGGAGGTCGATACATGACGTCGTTGTTATCGATCAGGAAGCAATGCACTCGATTCATGAACATGATAAGGAGGCTCTTATCATGAAGATTGATTTACACATGGCATATGATACTATGGACTAGTCAAACTTGCTCTTCTCAAGGTGGGCTTTTCTATGGTTTCTATTCAATGGATTATGGCATGTATAAGCTCTGTCAAATATACAATCCTTATCAACGACATGCCAACTGATTTCTTCATGGCTATAAGGGGCCTTGGACAGGGATGCACACTGTCTCCACTCATCTTTATACTCATTATCGACAGTTTCAGTAACCTCATGAAGATGGGAAAAAATTCAGGGTATCTTGAGGGCCTCTCCTTCTCGCCTATGGTATGCATTACTCACTCTATCTTTGTGGATGATTTGCTGGTTTTTGGGAATATTATTAGGAACCAATAGTTTTATTTGCACTTTATACTCACCTGTTTTGGAGCTGCCACTCGACTGTGCATCAATAGAGGGAAATCCATCCTTTTATATGACATGTGGGATATGGATGAAATTATCTTCATTTCTAGTTTCTTAGGAGTTCAAACGAGTCATCTTATGTAGGGCTTCACCTACCTCGGGTTTAGACTAAAACCATGTGCTTATTGAAATAGGGACTGGCTTTGGCTGATCGACAAATTCAGGAATTAAATTATGAGATGGACAAACAAGTGGCTTACACTTGGGGGTTGATATATACTGGTTCAAGCAGTTTTATCTCAACTTATGGTGTATTGTCCTCATTTGTTTTATCTTATGGATTTCATTGTTGGGAAATTAAATGCCATTATATCCCAATTTATATGGGCTGGTGCAACTGGCTGCAAGAAAATTCACTTATGTAAATTATCTCATATCACGATGCCAAAGAGATATGGAGGTTGGGGCTTATTAGAATTACGAGTATTCTCCAATGCATTGCTCACTAAATACTTGTGACATGTTTTAAATGGCCATGGGGCCTGGTCTATGATAATTTTCCATAAGTACATACAGGGTGAACCCCTCCTCACACTGTATCGCGGTAACATCTGACCTACAAATTATGCTTCGATGATCTAGCATAGCTTATCAAAAGTTATGAATATCCTGGGCAAGAGACTGTTTTGGAGCTTTGGTAATGGGAAAAAGATCCTTCTTGGTATTGATATAATACTGGGGATGAGCACGACTGATGGTATCGACCCTGTTTTACTTCACCGGCTTAATCAAAGAGGCATATTTTATTTATCTGATCTAATTTCAAACTGGGAACTTGGAGCACCGATTTGGAAATCCGCTCCTTTACTCGGCCTACACGGTCTAGATACAGATGCATGGTAAAGATTCAAAGGATTACATCAAGGAACGGGATTCTCTTACAAGAGAGAGGGGGACAGAATCATATGGGGCGGCATTCAACGGGATGGATGCATTTAGGTGAAAGATTTATATTTACATATCATTAAAGAGAAGAATGTGGATTGTAGCCCGTCTCTATTCCATCAGGAATGGCAGTGGAATATACCAACAAATATTCTGCTATTTGGTTGGTTATTTGGAAGGGGAAAATTATTACTTGGGATTCCCTTAACAAACGTGGTTTTCATGAGCCCGGGAGATGCCCATTATGTCACATACATGAGGAAACTATTTTGCACCTATTTTTCTCCTGCAGGTTCTCTCTTCAAATTTGGAGTTTGTTTATTGCTCTCCTAGAGGATCCAAATTGGAGGCCTACTGACTGTGTTCAGACCATCAAGGTGTGGGCAGCCATAAAAGGTATTTATAAACCCTTGCCTTTTTATGTTTTCTGGGAGATATGGTGCACTTGGAATCAATCAATTTTTCAATTTATCCTTGTCGACATCTCGAGGATTCATGGAAATATAATGACATGGATGGCGGACCGTGCTATGCCATCTCTGACTATTTTTTATTTATCTGTCTGTGGTCGTCCTCATCATATTACTCTTCCTGCGATCTAATTTGATGGGGCACATAAGGATGGTTTATGTGGTTGCGGGGCATGGATTAAACTTGAAACTGGAGATCGTTTTCATATATATTGGAATCGTGGTTCAGGATCCAACAATAAGGCGGAGCTCATGGCCTTGTGGAGTGCGATTATGGTGGCTTTTCATCTTAAATTAGCCTCTATTCACATATATGGTGACTCAAAATTCATTATAGATGGAATCACTGGTAAATGCAGGATGCATGGACAACACCTAAGCGGATGGACTGAGCGTGTTTTATATATCCTTTCTAAATTTCAGTCATCCACAATACAGCATATCTTTCGAGAGAACAACATGAGGGCTGACTACCTCTCTAAAAAAGGCTTGGAGGAACCCTTCGGGTCCAATCTGATTTCACACTTTAGAGAATCAAGCCAAGAGGCTTATTATCAAATGCCTCTACCTTAATCAATTTGTATTTATCTTCAAGCGAGCCTGTAAGTTTTTATCAAGTGAGCAGGTATAATATTTCATCTGCAAGTGAGCTTGTTTAATTTTCAAAGGAGATGGATCCTAATTTCATCATATGCAAGAAAGCTTGCATTTGTTTTATCAATATGTAGGCATATCTCATCCTTTTACAATCGAGCCTGTATATATTGAACAAGCTAGACGAATCCTTTTTGTCCTTTCTATCATCATGTTTCTGTTTTTGTGCCTTCCTGGATAGCATCATGATCAATCACTGGAATTCTCATCTAGATCTTTTGTCTTATTCTCTTTTTTGTGTAGCTGGAGACACATATTTTTTTGTGAATGTTTGGGTTTTCATTCTTACATAGATCTTATGGGTCTGTCATCTGGATTATTCTCAGCTTCATATAAACTGAGATATGTCTTACTCACTGAGTATGGTGATGGGCACATATATAGGATTGATTTAATACTATGCTATAGAATTGATGTATGTTGATGCTTCTGATTTTGGTGGGAGCACAACTGTTATCAGAGATTAGACCATTTTCTGAACTGTCTTGCTTGTATAGGACTTAGTTATGATGTCGCAATGTAATAGCTTTATGTATTGTTTTAATATTAAATAACATTTTTTCTTTCCTTGAAACTCTGCAAAAATATCTGGTGGTGAGATTGTGATGCACGTAAACATGAATGAAACAGGAGCTTACCGAGGAAATAACTACATAGAAATTGAAATAGTAGTTTTACAAAATACACAAGTCCCAGTAAATACCAGGAGTGGAATAACTGCATAGAAATTAAAACATGAGCTTTATAGAATACACAAGTCTCAGTAAATACCAGGCGTGGAGCTTTTCAGAATACGCAAGTCTCGGTAAATACCAGGGGTGGAGCTTTACAAAATACCAGGTTGCCTCTCTTTCTTTCTGAAACAATAGCAAAGGTAATTTCACTCACGGTTATTTGGAAAATGTTTGTTATTAGGCAACTCAATGTTTTTTTGTGCATTTGTTTGGAAATTCATCGCTTCCTGTCCCCAAATTCATTTGTTTTTGCAATAGCAGCAACTCATTGTTGCAGTAGCTATAACAGTGAAACTCGTTGTTGCATAGCGACAACTCGCTGTTGTAGTAGTTGTAACAGTGAATTTTTCCATTGTAACTCATCTCAATATTAACATTTTCTTATTTATCTAGTTCTCTAAATTCATAATAGTTATTATTCACAATTTTTTACATTTTTACGTATACTAAACTTATTTCTTTCTGAATACTGAACAATGTAGGGAAAACTAGAAGAAATGAAATATAAACCCCAAAAATAAATAAATATAAATATAACCCCAAGAATAAATAAATATAAATATGAAGATGTTGAACGTATTGATTGGAATCGATGAAGAAGTTCTAACCATGACCGCAATTATAGAAAGACGCGAAAGCACAGATTTATGGAGTGGCTTCTGCCACTGGATCTTATCAACATGATGCAAAGAAAAAGCATAGCACCCCACTATCAAGTTCAGAGTAGCATATCACTATGAAGAATCACATGGGTGGGGCTTACCACCTTGTTCTTATTCTTTCTTGTCCCTTCATGATCATTCACCCTACCCACCCGGACAAGGCTCTGCAGTTGGTGCATTCGACAATCAGGACATACCTTTAGATTAGATTTGATAGATTAATAGCTCATAGGAGCAGGTTTGGCCTCCACAACCCCTAAAGGTTTGTGCATTTTGAAGGTTTGTAGTTTTTATAGGAAGGGTTGTATGTAGTTTTTACCTCACTGTTAAGGCAAGCTAACTGTTTTTTCTAACTACTAATCTGACGGTACACAAATTTTCAATCGTCTAACTTTCAATCCAAAGTTTCATAGTTGCACACAATGGTAGCTAAGAGAATTTTTTTCAAAGAGAAACGCCTTAACGCGTAACTAGTTTATTAAATAAATAATTTTAAGTCACTTGCAAGAATTATTTCAAACCATGATAACGATCTATATTGAACAGTGTCCGCTAATAGTTTCCCAACAGCTCCTGACTACACCTTTTGTACCATGACATTTCTGAATGAGTGGAATGGTTGTCCACATTGAATCCATAATGGATATCGTCTGCACGATGAAGAGTCAAAATCCCGCGAACTTCGTTTCTAACCTATTCAATGATAAGAATAAAAAAAATAGATAGTATCTAGGATCTTTGTAAAATGGATAGAAGAAGAAATTTACATAAACATATTTAAACATTTTGAACGAAAGAGGAATGATCAAATGATTGAATCACTTAGAGACAACGATGATCCTTCAAACAACTTATAAATTTTATTTTTGGTGGTGTGACACCAAAGACGATGGGGCATTGATCTTTCCGCAGCGTATCTTCCTATATCTCTAATCTGATCATGCATTTTTATTAGATTTATGTTGTACAGTTCCAGAAGACACTTTCTCTCCAAATTTGAAATTCCCACCACTCCCCATATTATTTTTGTTGTTTCCATATCTTCTCCTATTGAAAAGGAAGCCATATCTAAGAATATTTGCTAGTACTCTTAGTCCAGTTAATTATAACTAATTTTCAGCGTTTCTCGTATGTTATCAGGTGGTACCTTATGAAATTCATTCAATAATTCTTTCCAATATGTGTCATCTCTTCCATAAAGAAGAGTGCCAGTCACTTTCAACGACAACGGAAATCCATCACAGGCCCTTGCAAACCATTCCACAAGATCTGTAATTCCCAGTAGTGGATGTCACCAAGAGAAGGCATAGGAGGATAATTACTCTTGGTAGTGTGCTGTATTCATCCCCATGAGCTTATAAATTGATGAATCTACTATTCTTGTGCTTATGAGGACTTGTTGGAAATACTCCCAACCAATGCCATGAATAAGACTGGTAGCAGCCCACACTTACATTGAATTTTGTTGCAGGGAAGGATAAAGCTCAGGATTCAAATCTGCAGGTTTTTTGTTTTGCTTCACACAATTCCGTAGATGTTCAGAAAGATAGAGTCAAGCCATCACTCTATGTTTAATCCTTACCCACTGCATTCACTTACCTTTTTTCCCACATATCGCAACCCACAAGTTTTACCTTTTACTCTTTAACACTTCACGAAACTTAAGTTTCTGCCAATGCGACTTGGTGGGACCCATCATACCTTGCCACATTACGAAATCCGCCCACAAACCTTTGTTTCTACCTTATTCCTTACCTTTTCGCATTTTGCACTTCTCGTCGTTTAAGTGCCCGCATATCGCACTTTGCACATTTTACCATTTACCTTTTAAGCCCCGCACCAAAACCTTGCGATGTTGCAATGCGACATCATCATCGCGCTTCGCAAATCTTAAATATCGCACTTCGCATGATTTACTGCTTACCGTTTAGGCACCCGCATTTCCCACTTCACATTTCTTTTGACTTACCTTTTTGGCGCCCGCATTTCGCACTTCAAATATCTTACAACTTACCTTTAAGTGCCCGCAAGTTATTTCATTTAAGATGTGATGTGATCTCATATCGCATACCGCAAGCTCAAACGGATAGCGCCCACAAGTTAAAATATTTAAGTTGCGATGCGATCATGCCATCGCACATCACAATCGCAATATTCTAAGTTTTCCCATATCGTGCCCAGTTAAATGTTAAAAACTTTGAAATCCGATTTGTGATGAGGGCGCGGATGCTATGTGGTTTCGCAGTCGAAACCTATAAAGTTTCAAGTCCGTCTTTTTGTGTTTTGTACGCAGTTTCGTGTAGAAACAGAAGATCAAAGCGAAAGGACATTTTGGTTGTTATACGTCAGTTCTAGCATTGAGTAGCATTAAGTTTATAGGCTCCACTATTTTGTATTAAAAGAATGTAATTTTCATATGTTTAGAGAGATGAATGAAAAAACTGAAGTTTTCCTCTCTTGTGTTCTCGCTCTCTCTCTCTCTGTGATTTGAATTTCACATTCTGTGTAAACTATTTTGTGCTTATTTGTTTCATGTATGTTCTCGACATAGCATCAGATCATACCAGAATTTCCAACTTGGTATTAGAGTGGGTTTAGGCTCTCAGTAAAGGAACGAGCTCTTTACTAAAGAAACTGAAAGGTTGTTTTGGGAATCGGATTCTCCAACAGTGAGAAGGTTTTGTTTACACAGTCAAGATGGAAGCAAGAGGCACAAGCCTGACTAATCCTCAAATACCACAGTTCAATGGGAAGCATTATGATTATTGGGCCATTATAATGAAGGCCCTGTTTGCTTCACAAGATATTTGGGAGCTGGTGAAAAATGGTTTCCAAGAACCAGCAGATGTAACAACATATAATGCTTTGACACAAGCAGAAAATGATTTATGTATTGTGACAATAAGAAGAAGGACTCCAAAGCCCTCTTCTATATTTTCCAAGTAGTACATGAGAATATTTTCTCAAGGGTTGCAGTAGCAACGAAGTCCAAGGATGCATGGGATAACCTCCAGACAACCTATCAAGGCATGGAAAAGGTGACGACAATAAAATTTCAAATGCTGAGAAGATATTTTGAAACTCTTTGTATGAAAGAGTCAGATAATATATACTCATTCTTCACACATGTGATTGGGTTGGTTAACCAAATCATGTTTCATGGTGAGACACTTGAAGATAGGAGAATAGTTGAAAAAGTATTAAGAAGTCTACCATCAAGGTTTGATGCCATATTTGTGGCCATAGAAGAGACAAAGGACCTCTCACAGTTTTCAGTGGATGAGCTTCATGCATCACTGATGTCTCATGAGCACAGACTGAACAGAGAAACGAACTCCTCATTGGAGCATGCATTAAATACACAAATGTCTTTTGGTCAAGGTAGAGGTCAAGGAAGATCAAACTACCGAGGAAGAGGAAGAAGCAGCCCTGCAAGCACAAGTGGAAGGGGCAGCAATCAGAATCCAAGCCAAGTCTCAAGCAAGAGTCAAGCACAAGGAAAAAGGTATGATAAATCTCATTTCTAATGTCATTATTACAAAAAGTATGGTCATTATGCAAATGAATGTAGAAAGAAGCGAAATGACATGGGTAGGAAACCAATTGTAAATTTTACAAAATAAAATCAGAACCATGAAGATATGTTTTTAGTTTGTAATGTAGCACAAGAAAAACAAGAAGATATATGGTTATTAGATTCAGGGTGTAGTAACCATATGACTGGAAACATAGCAATGTTTTCCAATCTAGATGAAAGTGTAAAATGTTAAGTGACATTGGGGACTGATAGCAAAGTCTCTGTCATGGGAAAAGGGAGAGTAAATGTTCTGACAAAGAAGGGAGAGAAGAAGTGTGTTCCAGATGTCTACTATGTCCCTGGCCTGAAATGTAACCTTCTAAGCATTGGATAACTCGTGCAAAAGGGTTACAATTTTTTTTTAAAGATGATGTGTGCACAATCATGGATAAACCTCCAAGTAGACAGCTCATTACAAAAGTGCATACGACAAGCAATGGAATGTTTCCTCTCAATATGAGATCAGACTTGAAGGAAGGAGGTGTTGTAGCAGCTGTCACACAAGAAATCTTTCAAGAAGAAGTGAAAGATGAGAACTGGGTATGGCATTTTATATGTTTTCATCTCAATTTCAGAGGTTTGAACTTGTTGCATAGAAAAGACATGGTAAAGGGATTACCACTCATAGAGAAACCAGATAGCCTATGTGAAGGTTCTATCTTGGGCAAACAACACAGAGAATCATTTCCAGCAGGAAAGAGTATAAGGGAAAAGGCGCCTTTGGATATTGTCCACTCAGATTTATGTGGACCAATGCAAACACCATCATTAGGTGGCGATCATTATATTTTGACATTCATAGATGATTACACAAGGAAGACATGGGTCTATTTTCTAAAACAGAAAAGTGAAGTCTTTAAACAGTTCTACCACTACAAATCTCTTGTTGAGAAGCAAATTGGACACTACATAAAAGTGTTGAGAACTGATAGAGGTGGATAATATATCTCCAAATACTTCCTATGTTTCTTCAGGGAGCATGGAATACACAAGCAATTTACCACAAGGTATACACCTCAGAAAAATGGTGTAGTTGAAAGAAAGAATAGAACCATCATGGACATGGTAAGAAGTATGTTGAAGGAAAATAATTTTCCAAATGATTATTGGGAAGAAACTGTCTCTTGTGCAGCATATATCATAAATAGATGTCTAACCAAAAGTGTTATGAATAGAGTTCCTGAAGAAGTGTGGAGTGGAAGAAAGCAATTTGTCACTCACATGACAGTGTTTGGATGTGTGGAATATGCACATGTCCCGGATCAGTTAAGGAAGAAGTTGGACAGCAAGGGGGAGAAATGTATATTTCTTAGATACAGTGATGAATCCAAGGCTTACAAGCTCTATAATAAATCAACTAAGAAAATAATAATCAACCGAGATGTTCAGTTCATAGAAGAAGAAGCATGGGATGGAAGTTTAGAGAAGACAGTAAATGTGAAGACATGTATGTCTCATGAAGAGAGAATGGACTGTAGAAAGAAACTCCTCAATGGTGGCTCCTCCTCCACCTACACAAGCTCAACAGAGCACACCACAAGAAAGCAATAGAAAAGCATTAAGAAACCAAGGAAGTGCTTCTCCAAGCACACCACAGGGATCAACAACTCCCTTGAGTTCAAGTGCAACTCCAAGCACATATTCAACAAATACAAGAAGACCAAGGTTCAGAAATTTAAGTGAAATTTATGAGCAAGAAGAAGTTGATAATAGTGCTGGTCTGAATTCTTTATTTTCATTATTTTTTCATGTTGATGACCCAATCCATTTTGAAGATGCGGTAAAAGAAGAGAATTGGATTGAAGCAATGAATGAAGAAATAGGAGCAATAGAAAGGAATGACACATAGGAGTTAGTGGACCTCCCACAAGGAAAAGAAGTTATTGGAGTGAAATGGGTCTATAAGACCAAGAGCAACATTGAAGGCAAGATAAAAAGGCACAAAGCAAGGCTAGTTGTCAAAGGCTACAAGCAGCAGCAAGGAAGAGACTGTGAGGAAACCTTTGCACCCATTTCAAGGATGGAGATAGTGCGGACAGTGTTGTCAATAGGAGCACAACAAAAATGGAAAGTTTAACAAATGGATGTGAAGTCAACATTCTTGAATGGAGTGCTGAAAGAGGACGTGTATGTTGAACAACCTCCTGGATATGAAATAGAAGGCCAAGACCACAAGGTGTGTAAGCTAGGGAAAGCTCTTTATGGGATGAAGCAAGCACCATGTGCATGGTACAACAGGATTGATGCTTACCTGATGGACAATGGGTTCGACAAGTGTGATGGTGAACCCACACTCTACATCAAAGAAAATGACAATAAACTTCTTATTGTTGTTTTGTATGTAGATGTTTTGATTTTTACGGGCAATGATGTTTCTCTCATTGTTGATTTCAAAGAAGTCATGAAAAGTGAGTTTGAAATTACTGACTTGGGTTTGTTAAGATATTTTTTGGGCATATAAGTAAAGCAAACAGAAAATGTAATTTTTATCTCCCAAGCGAAGTATGTTGTAGAGATTTTAAAAAGGTTCAATATGCAGAACAACAAGCCATCATCAACTCCAACTGTCATGGGGTTGAAGTTGAGCAAGGAAGATTGCAGCAAGAATGTCAATATGACATTGTACAAAAGCATGGTTGGCAGTATAATGTATTTGACTGTAACTAGGCTTGATATAATGTATGTAGTAAGTTTTATATCCAACCTCATGGAGACACTCTAGGAGACACATTGGCAAGTAGCCAAGAGAATATTGAGATATGTAAATGGAACGGAGGAGTATGGTGTACTATACTCCGTAACTGATGATTTTATGTTGATTGGTTACACTAATAGTGATTGGGCTAGAAGTGTTGATGACAGAAAGAGCACATCAGGGTATGTTTTTCATTTGGTATTGGGAGCCATTTCATGGCCTTCCAAGAAGTAGCCTATATTTTCATTATCAACAGCAGAAGCTGAATATGTAGCAGCATGTCAAGCCGTTTGGATGAGAAGGATGCTAAGATATTTATGTCATGAACATGACAAAGGAACCGCAATTTTCTGTGATAACAACTCAACAATTGAATTTTCAAAGAATTATGTTTTCCATAAGAGAAAAAAGCATATTGATGCCAAATACCATTTCATAAGGGAATTAGTTAACAATGGTGAAATTGTGTTGTAGCATTACAGGTCATAGGAACAGTTTGAAGATATCCTCACAAAGCCATTGTGACAGAAAAGTTTTGTTTATCTCATAAATTGTCTGGGAATGGTTAATGGTGGTGGTTGTGATTAAGGGGGAGTGTTGGAAATACTCCCAACCACCGCCATGAATAATACTGGCAGTAGGCCACACTTACATTGAATTTTGCTGCAGGGAAGGACAAAGCTCAGGATTTAAATCTGCAGGTTTTTTGTTTTGCTTCACGCAATTCTGTATATGTTCATAAAAACAGAGTCAAGCCACCACTCTGCGTTCAATTCCTTACCCACCTCATCACTTACCTTTTTTTCCACATATCGCAGCCCTCAAGTTTTACCTTTTACTCCTTAACACTTCGTGAAACTTAAGTTTCCGTCGATGCGATTTGGTGGTACCCATCATACCTTGCCGCATTACCAAATCCACCATAAAACCTTTATTTCCCCCTTATTCCTTACCTTTTCACATTTCACACTTCCCTCCATTTAAGTGCCCACATACCGCAATTCACACATTTTACCATTTATCTTTTAAACCCCGCACCAAAACCTTGTGATGTTGTGGTGCCACATCGTCATCACACATTGAAAATCTTAAATATCACACTTCGCATGATTTTCCGCTTACCGTTTAGGCACCCACATTTTGCACTTCGCATTTCTTTTGACTTACCTTTTTGGCGCTTGCATTTTTCACTTCGCATTTCTTTTGACTTACCTTTTTGGCGCTTGCATTTCGCACTTTGCATATCTTACAAGTTACCTTTAATTTCCCGCAAGTTATTTCATTTAAGATGCGATGCGATCGCATATTGCATACCACAATCTCAGACGGATAGCGCCCACAAGTTAAAATATTTCAGTTGCGATGTGATTGTGCCATTGCACATCGTAATTGCAAGATTTTGAGTTTTCCCGTATCGTTCCCAGTTAAATGTTAAAATCGTCGAAATGCAATTTGTGATGAGGGCTCAGATGCGATGTGGTATTGCAGTCGAAACCTATAAAATTTCAAGTCTGTATTTTTGTGTTTTGTATGCAATTTCATGTAGAAACAGAAGATTGGAGTGGAAGGACGTTTTCGTTGTTATATGGACTCCATTCTAGCATTGAGTAGCATTAAGTCTACAGGCTCTGCCATTTTGTATTAAAAGAATGTAATTTTCATATGTTTAGAGAGATGAATGAAAAAACTGAAGCTTTCCTCTCCTATGTTCTTGCTCTTTGTCTGTGTGTGATTTGAATTCCGAATTCTCTGTAAACTGTTTTGTGCTTCTCTGTTTTGTATATGTTCTCGACATAGCATCAGAGCATACCAGAATTTCCAACTAGACTTGCTTGTCTCGGGAGGTAACTAAAATCAGGCTATGGGAATTAACACCTTTAATTGGTAAGAATGCATCCAATTGATCAGCCTTATATACATCATCTAAAATGATCATCATTGCAACGAGCGATATAAAGTTTAAGGATCATCATACCATGGTCCAGAATATCAATTTTGATATCTATGTGTGTCTAGTCCTTAATGAGCTTCACTTAGCAACATTTCATAGAGAGCATGTAGAAAAAGGATCTAATTATCGCCATCCATCTTGATAGTTTTAGTTCTTCTCACTCAGGTGCGCCACTCCTCTCCATTTGACCTGTTACCTCTCAAACTACCAGAGGTCCTTGGAGGGGATCCTAAAGGGGAAACTACTAGGTCAAGGGAAACGATGAAGCTATAGCCCATTGTCACCTCGGTTAAGGCTCCCTACTCTTTACGGACTTTCACTGATGGGAGGAGACCCGGTATGAAGAGAATCACTAGATGAATGAGTCAATGAAGAGGTAAGGAGTGATTCCTTAGTCCTATTCACAAGAGAGACTTGAATGTATGGTTTATTTTCTTGAGAAGCAAGGTGTCATGCTCTCTAAGAAGGGCCAGGGGGAATTTAAGGGCTAGTGTCAAATAATACTTATGAAGGAGAGACGTAGTCCTAGAAAACTTTATGAAAAATTGGTTCTAAAATGGTCATTGGGAAATTATTTTTAAAACATTATGGGACCACCCAGGACAAAGTTGATCTAGGTGGATTAAGCAAGTTCAAGTACAAGTGGCTTTAGTACAAAGGCTCAAAAATCAAAATTTTCGAAAATATCTCGAACTAGGTTCAGATTGTAGATCTCGTCATTCTGAATCCAACGGCGTAGACGACACTCAATTTCGAGTTCGTATGGAGTTAGGAACAGTCAAAGTTCTGGGTTGACTTGGTGATTGGACAGCCTTAAGGAAGATGCAATTTTTATCAAACACATTCACTGGATTCCGGCAAGTTCAAGCTAGATTCTGGGAAAAATTGTCGCCTAGTTAATTTGCCTCCTTCGGTCCAAAACCAATTTTTTCAAAAAAAGCTCATATTGTTTTAATAAAACAATTTTATATTAAAAAAAAGGTGGCGAGGCCACCAATCCTTCCACCTAACCAATAAATGTGGTCCCACAGGCCTTGAACCCCGTGGGCCACTCCATACATGGAAACATGTAATAGTGGGCCGACGGGAATCGAACCCGCCCAACCACGTGGGCCGGCCTGATCCACGGGTGGCCCAACACATAACCAACTCATAAAAACACGCCCAACCCACACTTGTCAACAACATTAAATGGGGGCGGAGGTTGTGAAGCCCACCGCCACCCAAGCCACCTTTTATGGCCATGGAGATATGTGTCGGCGGAGATCGTGGGGCGGGCCACCCAAGGCGGGCCCAACCCCTCCCAATTTCAAACAAAACAAATGCGGGTTTTTTTGTGCTATGTTGGGAGGGGTAGGATTTGGCCCCCGACCCCTCCTCAACCAATTCCAATTGTTACCAAAATCCCCCCCCCCCTCCTCAACCAATTCCAATTATTACCAACTACACCAATGCATTTTGTTGGTAATTCCACCTACGAAATGCATATACACCCATCATTTCATAAGTGCACCCAGGCCATGGAGGAGCAGAGAGCGTGCAAATCGAGGGTTAATATTTTTTTTTGCAGGTCATGTGGAACCATGAGCCAGAAAAGAGGCAGGCGGAACCTTGATTCAGGCCAACTTTCAGGAGGGCGAAATTTTGACTTTGTCCAAATGGGACAAATTTATGTCTTTTTTGCACTACTCGACACCATGAGTCTGATGGTGTGCTTATTTTCTTCATCTAAGTTTTTGTTTTTTCAGCCACTTTTGGAAGTGGGTTATGCAGGTGTCAGATTTCCGTGTGTGAGCAGTCGTTTTCATGTTTTTCAACGCCACAAGTTTGATGGTGTTTTCAGATTCAGCCGCAGAGCAGCTCAGCTTTCAGCAAATGTCAGTATGAGGTATATGATATGGATTTCATGTACTTCTTCATTTCTTTCTCTTTGAGTTGCGTTATGCCTTGCAAATGCTGGTTGATGCATGAGTCGTGGGATCTTGCCTTGTGTTGTTATTGATGTATTTTCAGCTATGGATTTATGTCATGTATGAGATCCCTTTTATGCCACATTGGCAAGATGCTCGTTTTCATATGTGTATTGTTGAGATCCCTTGTTTTCCAAGATTGGAGGGATACTCTTATTTATTACATGTCAGCTATGGTCATACTGATAGGAGTCTTTCTTTATGTATGACAGTTCCGCAGTGGAAAATCTCTTAAATAATTCAATCCACTCCTACATGAGGGAAATTTTTCCTTGTATGTCATACGGAAACACATCCATGTACATATTCTTCTTACAGCACATAATGTAGCAGCCTACACCATCTTGACACAGAGGCCTGGAGATATAGTCCCTCCTGGATGAACTCCATTATCAAACGATGTGTTCTTATGATTGTTGATCTTGTTTGTTCCTCTTATTTACAGCTACAATTGTTCATTTCATGTTCATTAACGCTTTATTTAAATGAAATTCTAATTATAAGTCAAAGTAAAAGGTCTTGGTTAATGGTATCAAGATTTTATCCTAGATCAAGTGGTATCGGAGCAGGTCTTCTTGATTATTGGATTGCAAGCGTGAACATTGAACGTTCGTTGAGTTGAGCCATGGAGAGTGTCAAGGACATGTATGAAACCATGCTCAGGGTGTCTGAGAAAGCGAAAATGTTGTACGAGGCTTATGAAAAACAAGCAGCAGAGAACGAAGAATTGAAGACCCTCCTACACGAAGAGAAGGAGGAGAAGCAACAGTTGCATCTTCAGTTGCAAGCCACGACAGAGGCATGGGAAAGATTGAAATGCAACAATGAAATTTTGCAAGAAGATCATGATGCCTTGAAAGCATTCCTATAGAAAGAGAAGGAGGAGACATAGCAGTTGCAGCTTCAGCTACAATCCGTGTCAGAGGCATTAACAGAAGTGAAGCACAACGAAGGCTTACAACAACTTTATTCATTTGTTTCATAATCAACACCTAAGGTAAATTGTGTTGATTTTTCTTTAATTTCTTCACATGATATAATTTCAGTTTGAAGTATGGAGATACCCATTGCAGGAACCGGCATGAGACTCCTCACCAAGATGGGGTATAGAGGAGGAGGACTTGGCGTTCGTGGCCAAGGCATAACCAAATCATTGGAGGTTGTGCAGAGACCTCGTTATGCAGGTTTGGGGTACACTGACGAAGGATGTTCGAAGGAAATCAAGGGAAAACAGATCATGATGAACTCTCCAAGGAATAGGAATGATGGGGACACTTCGCCATCGTTCCATGGCAGTGCACGTTGCAATGAAGGAACTGAGGTGAGCTCCCATCATCATGATCGCGCCAAAGACCACCCCAGAAGGTATATTAAGTCTCATTATTCCATAGTACATTTTGATTATAAGAATGTTGATAACCATAGTCGTAAAATATGGCATCGTAAAACTTGTTATTTTTGTGGTTTAAATAACCATGTGATTTCTAAGTGCTGGAAGAGGATGGTGGCACAAAGGAGGAAGAGGCATGAAAAGCCTTCTCCCCAATAGGAAAATAAATCGGTTAAGCAGGTTTGGAGGAAAAATAAATTTTGCACCCATTGCGACCGAAGTGGCCACCAAAGAGCCACATGTTGGAAACTTCATCCAGAGCAGCACCGTAAAGACAAAGCGCCCATGCATACACTAGTCGAAAGAACTGATCGAAAAGGAAGTTCACCCCAGGGAAATGATCCACTCACTTTAATAAGTGAGAAGTGGTTCTTCAAGATTGTTTTCTTTTCTAGAGATGTTAAGCTTGTCATGACCATGTTTGTAAATCATTTGTTGTAATTTTATTATAAAAGTGATGATGTGCTTCCATCACTCGTTTAAGTGACCATGATATTTTTTTGGCCTTGTTTGATGAGTCATATGTTGTAGTGATGATGTGTTGCCATCACTTCGAGATGTGACGATTATGTTTTGGTCATGTTCTATGAGTCGTATGATGCATTTCTTTCATGTAAAAGTGATGATGTGTTTTACCATCACTTTGAAATGCGACAATGAGGTCTGGTCTTGTAATTTTGCTGAGGTATAATTTCCATTTTGCTGTAAGCTTGACCACCGAGTACATGTTATAAACTCATGGCAAGTATGGAAATTTGGGTCATTGTTGGTCATATTGAGCATGTAATATTTGTTGCAGCTTCAGGCAGGTGTTGGAATTCTGATTATGAAGGAAATAAGTGAAGTAGTCTTCGAGGGATGTGCCTTCTCAAACATTTGTGTTGTAACAAATTGCAGGTGTTGGCTTTGCATCTTGATTCTGAAATACAACAGATAAACAAATCTTCAAGAGATGTGCCTTTCACACATTGGTGCCACAACAGTTGCAGGTGTTGGCTTCGCATCTTGATTCTGAAGTATGTGAGATGAAGAAGTCTTCAAGGGATGTGCCTTTTTAGACATCGCATTGCAACAGTTGTACATGATGGCTTTGCATCTTGATTCCGAAGTACGAGAGGTGAAGGAGTCTTCAAGGGATGTGCCTTTTCAGACATCGCATTGTAGCAGTTGTAGATGATGGCTTTGCATCTTGATTCCGAAGTATGAGAGGTGAAGGAGTCTTCAAGGGATGTGCCTTTTCATACATCGTATTGTAGCAGTTGTAGATGATGGCTTTGCATCTTGATTCTGAAGTACGCCAGGTGAAGGGGTCATGAGGGGATGTGCCTTTTAATGACAGTTGCAGACAGTTGATGATAAGTAAAGCTTGATGCTTTTGGAGGACCAAAAGCTCCTCAATGGGGAGGAATGATCGAGGTGGATAAAATAGGTACAAGTACAAGTGGCTTTAGTACAAAGGCTCAAAAATCAAAATGTTGGAAAATATCTCAAACTATGTTCATATTGTAGATCTCGTCATCCTGAATCCAACGGCACAGATGACACTCAATTCTGAGTCCGTATGAAGGAGTTAGGAGCAGTCAAAGTTCTGGGTTGACTTGGTGATTGGGCAGCCTTAAGGAAGACGCAATTTGGATGAAACCCGGCCACCAGATTCCGGTAGGTTCAGGTCATATTCCGGGTGAAATTGTCATCTAGTTAATTTTCTTCCTTCGGTCCAAAACCAAATTTTTCAAAAAAAACTCATATTGTTTTAATAAAACAATTTTATATTAAAAAAGGTGGTGGGGCCACCAATCCCACCACCCGACCAAAAAATGTGGTCCCACAGTCCATGAACCCCGTGGGCCACTCCATACATGGCACCATGTAATAGTGGGCCGGCAGGAATCAAACTCGCCCAGCCATGTGGGCCGGCCCGATCCACGAGTGGCCCAACACATAACCAACTCATAAAAATGTGCCCAACCCGCACTTGCCAACAACATTAAATGGGGGAAGGGGTTGTGAACCCCACCGCCACCCAAGCCACCTTTTATGGCCATGGAGATATGTTCCAGCGGAGATCGTGGGGCGAGCCACCCAAGGCAGGCCTGACCCCTCCCAAATTCAAACAAAATAAATGCGCCCAGTTAAAAATTTTAAATGCGGGTTTTTTTGTGCTATGTTGGGAGGGGCGGGATTTGACCCCCCAACCCCTCCTCAACCAATTCCATTTGTTACCAACTACACCAATGGATTTTGTTGGTAATTCTGCCTACGAAATGCATATAAACCCATCATTTCATAAGTTCACCCAAGCCATGGAGGAGCGGAGAGCGTGCAGATCGAGGGTTAATATTTTTTTTTGGAGGTCATGTGGAACCATGAGCCAGAAAAGAGGTTGTCAAAACCTTGATTCAGGCCAACTTTCAAGAGGGAGAAATTTTGACTTTGTCCAAATGGGACAAATTTTATGTCATTTTTGCACTACTCGACGCCACGAGTCTGATGGCGTGCTCAGTTTCTTCATCTGAGTTTTTTATTTTTTAGCCACTTTTGGAAGTGGGTTATGCAGGTGTCAGATTTCTGCGTGTGAGCAGTCATTTTAATGTTTTTCGACGCCACAAGTTTGATGGTGTTTTTCAGATTCAGTTGCAGAGCAGCTCAACTTTCAGCAAATGTCAGCATGAGGTATATGATATGGATTTCATGTACTTCTACATTTCTTTCTCTTTGAGTTGGGTTATGCCTTGCAGATCCTAGTTGATGCATGAGTCGTGGGATCTTGCCTTGTGTTGTTATTGATGTATTTTCAGCTATGGATTTGTGTCATGTATGAGATCCCTTTTATGCCACATTGGCGGGATGCTCGTTTTCATATGTGTATTGTTTATACCCTTGTTTTCTAGGATTGGCAGGATACTCTTATTTATTACATGTCAACTATGGTCATACTAATAAGAGTCTTTCTTTATGTATGAGAGTTCCGCAGCGGAAAATCTCTTAAAGAATTCAAGCCACTCCTACGTGAGGGAAATTTTTCCTTGTATGTCATATAGAAACACATCCATGTACATCTTCTTCTTACAGCACATAATGCATTAGCCTACACCATCTTGACACCGAGGCCCGGAGATGTAGTCCCTCCTGGATGAACTCCATTATCAAATGATGTGTTCGTATGATTGCTGATCTTGTTCATTTATGTTCCTCTTATTTACAGCTATAATTGTTCATTTCATTTTCATTAACGCTTTACTTAAATGCAATTCTAATTATCAGCCGAAGTAAAAGGTCTTGGTTAAGGGTATCAAGATTTTACCTTGGATCACAAGTGGACCCAAAATTAGGTTAAGTAAGAGGAATTGGTAACTCAAGGAGGGGATTGACCTAATTGTGGAGGAGAAGAGGATCAATGGACAAATCTTCTTGGAATAGAATGCAATGATCCAAATGAGGTCACTAGCCAAGGGAAACCTAGGGCAAGAAATGATCCTCGAGCTAGGGCTTGCAATGTCTCGAGATCTCATCATCGGATTTGCTTCAAATTTTGAGGGCCTATAAAGAAAACTCCAAAGAATTTTTGAACCAAAAGTCGAGGTGTTTGGATGGCTAGATTGTGCGATAATTAATTTGCTAGGTGACCTATGTAGGCTAAGCCTAGAGAGAAAGAGAGAAAGGTGAGAAAAATATGCTTTTTGGGTGATCACCTATGGAGGATTAATGCCTAATCCTTTTGGATAAATGGATTCAAGTAGATTTTAATGCTTTCATTTAGTTAAGGATGCCTCTAGAATAATTTCACATGGAAATTAGGGCGTGGGACAATTGCTTCAAGGTATTTACACTTAAATATGAAATATATGATGAATTATAAAGATAAATTTCAAAAAAATATCTATAGTAACATTAAATTATTCATACATGGCCCATGACATGATGCAACTCTATAAAAAGACAAGTTTCCACAATTTCACATAAGAAAAGCATCAAGCTTTAGCTTGGCATAGCGAAAATTCCCAGCAACATGCATGTGACATAAGAAACATGACAAAATGGCATTAAAAGAGTACTTACATGTATGAAAAATTATATCCAATCATCATTATGTGCCAATAGTGAAGCTCCAAGACAAAAATGAAGAGATCCAAACATCAAAATTCATTCATTCACCCAGTTTCGTCCTCCAAAAGAATAGAGAAAATCTCACAAGAGAGGATGATCCAATCCAAGTGATGATGATGAAAATGAATCACCTCACTTGTATTTATACAATCTCTAATGAATTCAAATGGCCTAATTTGGACTAATAATGCCCCTAAAATAAAATAATGTGCATAATAACAATACTTTTGGTGACAAGCCCACCAAATAGCTCAATAACATCAGAAGCCTATCAAGAGGGTGTAATGATCAATAAAGTGAGTCATTGGGCCTTTAAGGAGGATTGATGAAGTCCAAAGGGTGTCATGATGAAGAAATGGACTCTAAACATAGTGGAAAAGGGGTTGGCCTCTTGTTATCCAATCAAGAACCGGTGGTCTTCCTAGTGGGTGTGGGGGCACAAGGACATCCTCGTGGACCTCCAAATGGATCAAATATACCTATAGACAATATGTACGGTTGGAGTGATTACATAAACCCTCCATCTGCAGCGGGAGGCGTCCTAGAAGATCTGCCAAGTGTATGGTGCAACTATGGAGTTGGTTGGGCATGGTGGACTAGGTGCATCATCCTTATCCCAAAGGTGGAACACGAGAAATTAATTAATGTTTTTGGAGATCCATGAAGTAATATATGTTATGGTTAAGGCCCATTGCTCTCAAAACTTACCCTACAAGTGCCAATGTGGCCCTCTAGAGGGCTAGGACCCTATATAGGGAGACCAAGAACTAAATGAATACCCACATGCAATCTGGTATAATATATAATGAGTCCCCTTACCCTCCAATACAAAAAATCATTAGAATAATAAAGTAATAATTCTTACAAGTCATGGGATAAATGGGGCACTTCATGGTGGCATGCCCTTCCATAGTGGGATTTTTGCAGGTATAAGTGTCTCCAAGCTCAGTAGGAGGTTAACCAAGGACCCTATTGGGTGGTTTCAACATCTAAAGGGGGTGGGATGTCCATAGTATATCCTTTAAGAGGTAGGTGCCAAATGATATAATGATGGAATCAAGTGGGGATCAGGGGAATCATCAAGACCACGTGTCAAGGTGTATTGTGTAACTATTATAAGGGAAGCCCACACCTAGGCATATGAGTGTAGGACGGAGAAAATCGTGGTACATGAGTTACCCGACCTTTTTTTTTTCCACCCTTCTTCATATTATTTTTGCCTTTGGTTGATTTTTCTTCATAACAACTTGGGGTTCCAGGGTATGGAGAGCATGATGTGTAATATGTAGCAGTGGATACCCGCTTGAGGTGGGGAAGTTTATCGCACATCAGGGGTTGGAACAATCATGGGTTCCTTAATGATGGAGGGGGCTCATCTAGGGACCAAAAGAACCAGGGTAGATAAGGGGCAAAGCTCATGCTTGCCTTTTTCCCACGAGATAAATTTGTATGTCCCAACCATAATTTGGATTTTGTGGTACATTTATTATTGAGAGTTTCCAAATTATGCTTTTTATTTTCGATTTAGCTGCATCAACCTCTAGGGAATTGTTTCGGTCCCAACCAAAGGTGTGGAAAAAGGGAGGGGAGGCTAACCCTATGTGGACCTAGTGGAGATATGTGGACCAGGATGGAAAAATAGATGAATGGGGCTAAAATGAGTGGAATGGGAGTAATGTAGGTGGTATTGAGAAGTGGGACCATGCAACCAAAATCGTCATTTCTCATGTAGTTCGCACCCTAAAGATAATGGACTGTAAAGGAGATCCCACATGACTAAGATACAAGGGTAACCATGAAATAGGGTAATGGATTCAAGAATACAAACCTAATCCACTCTTCCGTTGGATCCCCCCACCAATTCATGCCCAAAATTGCCCATGAAAAGTAAGGAAAATTATTCAAATATAATGATGAAAATTCATACCTGAGGTCGGGAGGCCCACCTTTAAACATACATTCATAATCGATGTGTGTGGGTCCAAATGACTAGCTCACATGGGGGTGAAAATGGCACATCGATCTTTCTATGGGTTACAAGCTGGGGTTATTAACTATTGGTTGAAGACCATCTATAAAAAAAAATTCCTATATACACTACCCACAAGTGGTGGGTAACAAGACCTCTCTCAGGTTCATATTTTACTTTCTCTTGCCTTGCAATTTTGTTTCGAATCTACAACATTTTATGTCTACTTCTCTGCCCTCTGTGATACCTTTTGGTTTCTATACCTCCATCCCCTTCCTCGACCCTGTATCTGGGAAGTTATTTCTCACTTATATCTCTATGGTTTCCTTCCCTATCTATTGTTTCACCTTATTAATTGGAACTTTTGCTAGATCCCCCTCTCATTTTGGTCGAACACTTACTTTTTTCATCCACTGATATTAGGCCTTCATCCCTCAATCAATCCTCCATTATTTATCACTGCTCACTCCCTTCTATTTCAGTTATTCCCTCCCACCTTGCTTTCTCCTGCCACATCTCCATTCACTAACATGGTGAGGCATCATCTAGTTATACCCTCTTGACATGGTAGAAGAGGTAGACTTGGGGATCCCCCCTCTTTTTTCTATAGTCCCCCAACCCTGCGAGGAACTCATGCACAATCCTTTGCCATGGAAACCATGGAAAGATACAAGGATATCATCCCTAAGGTTTTCTAGAGAGTAATATTTAATGTAAAGGAGCAAGTGAGACAAGCTCACAAGTTCATGCTAGGCACACAAGTGGAACGAGAGACCAGAAATTGGATCTTTGATATAGGAAATTGCACTAGAGGCAGATCATTTCTTTACATGCAGACTATCAACCTGGGTTGACACTCAACAAGAAATTATCATTGTATGACCAAGCTCATAGAAAAAATGGACAACATTGACATGAAGGTCACACTTTTGACTAAGCAAATCACATGTACAAACCCCTCAACATAAGATACTAATAGTAATCTTTGGCTACTAGATTAGGCACACAATTCAGTTGAGTGAGAGAATATGGTTCATGCTCAAGCTCATAGTTTATTTTCCAACCATATGGCAATGTCTTTTAGTTTATGTAGTGTTCTTTGTGTATACATTTTTTCTTTTCTTGTTTTGTTTTATCAACTCAGTAGATCACGAACAATAAAGACAATCTTAAAATTTTGAGCTTCTACTACTAGTCTGATTTCCCTAGTGCTAGGCCAATAAAAACTATCAACATTGTAAATATTTATTTTTCACACTAATATAAATTCTCTAATGTTCCAAATATATACATATATAATTAATATAAATTCAATATATATATATATATATATAATAAAAGTATGGTTCTTACGTGGGAAAATCACTGATCACGTACTCAAAAAATAGTTAATATATCAATTTAATATTTATACCCAAAAGTATAATATATTAAATAATTTAGAAAAAAATTATCATGCTTTCAAAATGAAAGGCATAGGGTTGTTAAGGGATCCTGAATTAATATAATATTAAATTTAATGGCATTGTGTAAGATATTTAATGATTATAAATTGTGTAATTTAATAATGTTTATAAAAATTTTAAAAAAATATATTGCGATTTTTTTTAGAGTGAACTTTTCTTGAGAAATCACAATCTAGAGCATTGAAGTCATCAAAATCACATAGATATCACATCCAATTTAGGCCACATCAACCTTTAACATGACTAATTTTTTGCCCGCAAATTTTTGAACCAATGACTTTCACATTACAGAGTGCCTTCACAGTACACCCCATCACTATCTATTTTATGTCGTGTGGGTTTTAAAGTGGATATTTTTAATTTGTTATGAAGAAAGTCTAATTTTTTCATATTTTGTTTTTTTATTATTAAATTTATGGGAACTCTATAGATATTCATTGGAGTAATAAGTTTGTGAGAATTATAAGTTTGATTTGTATAATTTAAAGTATCTTTAAAAAATTTAAATTTATTTTTTATTCAAAAACATAATTTAAATAATTAAAAATTATAATATCATCAAATTTATATCTAAATTCCAAAAAAAATGCACAAAACAATTAAACTACATGCTTGGTTACCTCTATTGCCTATGTTACTTAATGTACTTATAATATCGACTTTATATGTGTAATTATATATAAGGAAATAAATATATCTATTTTTAAAATTTGTGTTTATAGATGTAATTATATATAGGGAAATAGATATATTTATTTGGTAGAGTGTATTTTTTCTATAAATTGGGAATCTGGTGAATGTACTTTTGTTACTTTTCAATTTCTGGCAGTTCCTCAACCTCTAAACCCCTATGCCCTTCAAATGACTCTCGTCCATCTTATTGTCACAGTACATGTGTCACATACTAACATTAAACATTGAAATAGTACACTTCAATAGTCGTCAAGAAAGAGTCCTACATTTCAAATTTGAATTTTGAATCTTGGTGCTCCATGAATACTTTAGATCGGGGTTGAATTGTAATATTTTGTATTTGAGTTGAATCTCTCGAGAAAGGGTTTCATTTATACTCTAGTAGAGTTTAGAAAGTAGGATCCCCCCTTAAATATTTTTTCCCTATCCTCTATGTTATTGAACATGATTGTGAACAAACCTTTTGAGCATAAGCCTAGTTCAAATTCTATATCTCTCTTTCGTTGCTCGTATTTCTTGATCGAACTTATGAGTATTTTATCTAAAGGCCAAATTCTCACAAATTTGAAAATTAGTGCATGGTCCTTCATATGTTATCTTTTTTTATATATATGAATTCATATAACATAGTTTTTGTTGTTAGTGGGAGGCAAGTGCTTGTATTCCCCAAGCCTTTTATTTGTGGGGTCCCTTGCCCTATTTCGTTCTTTCCTAATTCTGCTTATTGTTTCAATGTTGTTGAGAACTACTAATTGCAACAAGAAATAGTGAAATTGGCATCCAAAAACAACATCCAGAAAATGACACCCAGAAATGGCTACCATGCGAGGCTTTTGGTTTAATTATTTCTTAATTAAATTAGAAGAAATGTGTGTCAAATTTATTTATCCCTTAAATAAATTGGACAATAAATTGTAATCTTAACTCATGATCACTTGCAATAGTTAACTAAGTGTGATAGACTCCGTTAGCTCATGAAATTTGAGTTGAGGGTGGTTGGTGAGGCATGTAGAGTGATTCTATTTGTTTTAGAGTCCAAGTTGCAGTTAGTGTATTAGTTTAATGGATGAGAAATCAGTTAACTCAATTAAGTGAGTTAAATTCAATCTAACTGGTTGTCACTGATTGTTGCAGTAGTGAAAGGTCAAGTGAATTAAATTAGATTTAATTCACATGCAGTGATGTGTTAAGTGGCTGATGATTTACTATTAATAGTTTCATGCATGTTTGTCTGATGAAGACCCAGTTTAGACAGAGGTTAAAGGGATGTTATCTATCAGTTGTATTATTAGTAAATTGTCGGTGTGAAATTAGACAACCATAGGATTGCCCATGATGTATTACACAGATTTGGAAGGCTAAAATTCCTAAATAATAGCGATTTAATTCTACAGGAATTGAACAAGAAAGGAAGGTTGAAGAAAGGCAGGAAATTGGCTAAGTGTTGGTCGATTTTGTCTGAATCAGTGTGAGACAGTTGGTAGAGTGCAGCAGACTCTTATGAGAAGAGTGCATTTTATTGTTTCATGATTCCTTGGTTCATTATACAATAGAGATAGAGGGGTTTTGAGCAATTTCTTTCCCTAGAAAAAATATCTTATGATGTGGATTGATTTGCTTTCTCTTACTTGGTGTGATTTTGTGATCGTGTTTAATTTCCGCAAATTAATTGTAGAAGGATTCAGTATCTTTCTATAGTATATTGCATGATCCTATTACATCCATTGGTATACATATTGTTTGTATAATTTCTACATGGTATCAGAGCGCTATAAATCACTATAGTGGAGAAGAAATTGAGTTTGTGTTGAAGAGTATTCAAACTTGTAGATACTTTCTGTGGAGCGACAAGTGGATCAAGATGGCTTCCGATGGATTAAGATTGGAATATGCACTTGAGGGAATTTCTAATTATATCGCATGGAAAGACAAAATGGAGACAGTTTTGGAGGACAACTGGTTGAAATAATTCATTGATAATGATGTTCCCAAGCCCACAGTAGCAGACACCACTCTTCTTGATGCTAGGCAAAAGAAGGTAGCAAGGGTGAGGAGGATCGTACTAAAGGGAGTTCGATATCACATTGTCTCGATCCTCCATGGCAAGGTGACTCCATATGTTATGTGTAAGGCCTTGACATATCTGTTTCAAAACATCAGCGACCAAAGGATGTTGGTGCTGAAGGATAAGCTCAGGAAAATCAAGAAGGAGGAGGGCGAGACGGTACCAACATACTTGGATAAGTTCACTCAATGTCGAGATGATCTTGGAAGTGTTTGTGTGACTATAGCAGATGATGAATCAGTGAGCCTAGCACTTCTAGGCCTTCACAAGAGTTGGCATAGTTACCAGGACTCTGTCAATGGGAGGAATAAGTTACCATATTGGGAGCGACTTTGGTCAGATTTTGTACAAGAATAATTCGGGCGGAATACCAAGGATGGATCCTCATCCAAGAATAATGACAAGGAAGATTGTGCCTTGGCTGGTAAGGCAAAGAAGGCCAAGGGAAATAAATCCCAAGGCTAAGTGGGCAAGAAAGACTTGTCCAAGATCAGATGTTTTCACTGTCATGAGCATGGGCACTATGCTACAAATTGTCCACAGAAGAAGGAAAGCAAGAAGGAGCCTACAGTTGCAGTAGGTGAAGCATTGACTTCACAATTCGAGCTTGATTTTACTCTCATTGCATACATGGCCAACACTGTAATGGGATGCATATGGTATTTAGACAACATTGTCTCGTTCCATATAACGGGGAATAGAGATCTCTTCAGTGACTTGGAGGAGAATGACCCCCAACAAAACATAGAGTTTGGAGATTACGAGAGGTAAAGCATGACCGACATAGGTACAATTACCTTTAAGAGGGAGAATAGCTCCCATCTCAGACTAGCACATGTTTTGTGTGTTCCAAGCCTAAGGAAGAATATTCTCTCTGTAGCGGTATTGGAAGACTGTGGTTATGAAGAGATGTTTAGAACAGGAAAAATTTTCATTAAACACATAGCCACAAGACAGGTGAAGCAGATCGGTTCGAGAGTCAAGAACCTATATGCTCTCGCGGTTTAGGATGCATGCAAGGCTTTGAGGAGAAAAGTAGTGGTTAATGACTTGGTGGTTGAGAGGGAGAAATTATCTCTCAACATGCAACCTCAGAAGTAGTCTCAGAAGGTTGTGGAGCAGCCACAATTGGAGAAGCAGAGAGGAGACCAAGTGGAAGATTCCACTCAAATAGATACCTCCAAGGGGGGGGGGGGGGATTTCGAGCCAGAAAGGTAGAGGGAGTACATGCAACTATACCTCATGGTGTGAGATGGGGCGATGTGCAGAATTAATTCCAAGAATAAATTTGGGCAGGGTTCATTGAGATGGTGTGTCTCATGGATCGAACCTAGATATGAGGAGCCCACAGTGCAGCAGTAGTAGGAAGGATCAGTTAGATTAATGAAGTCAAATGTCAGGAAGACAGAAATCAAGGTGACGGGTGTCAGATATTGGAGCGCAGATCAGAGTTGGCAGCAGTGCAGAGTACATAGAGGCAGATGTTAGGAGCAGCGCAGAGAGTCCAGTAGACATGTGCAGTAGCTAACAACAGTCAGAAGACTCTAATGATAGATGCATTATACTGATTCAATTGGTTGGAGGCTATTCAGTTTCAGAAATTTTGCATGCAGAACATTCCAAAGGTACCAGATCGGGACAGATTGATTCCTTTCTTGTTGAGAGGGAGTGTTGAAATTTGCAACAGGAAATAGTGAAATTGGCATCCAGAAACAACATCCAGAAAAAGGCACCCATAAATGGCTACCATGTGAGGCTTTTGATTTAATTATTTCTTAATTAAATGAGAAGAAATGTGTGTCAAATTTGTTTATCCCTTAAATAAATTGTAATCTTATCTCATCGTCACTTGTAATAGTTAACTGAGTGTGATAGACTTAGTTAGCTCATGAAATTCGAGTTGAGGGTGGTTGGTGAGACATTTACAGTGATTCTATTTGCTTTCGAGTCCAGGTTGCAGCTAGTGTATAAGTTTAATGCATGATAAATCAGTTAACTCAATTAAGTGAGTTAAAGTCAATATGACTAGTTGTAATTGATTTTGCACTAGTGAGAGGTTAAGTGAATTAAATCAGATTTAATTCACATGCAGTGATCTATCAAGTGACTGATGATTTACTATTAATAGTTGCATTCATGTCAGTTCTGATGAAGACCTAGTTGAGACGAAGGTTAAATGGATGTTATCTATCAATTGTATTATTAGTAAATTGTCGGCACATAATTAGACAACCATAGGATTTTTTGTGATGTATTGCACAATTTTTGAAGGTTGAAATTCCTAAAGAATAGGGCTTTAATTCTACAAGTATTGCACAAGCAAGGTAGGCTGAGAAGAGACAGAAAATTGGCTAAGTGTTGGTAAATTTTGTTTGGATCAGTGTGAGACAGTTGGTAGAGTGCAGCAGACTCTTGTGAGAAGAGCGCATTGTATTGTTTCATGATTCTTTTGTTCATTATACAATAGAGATACAGGGGTTTTGAGAAATTTTTTCCCCAGAAAAAATATCTTGTGTTGTGGATTGATTTGCTTTCTCTTACTTGGTGTGATTGTGCGATCGTGTTTAATTTCCGAAAATTAATTGTAGAAGGATTCAGTATCCTGCTCTATTATATTGCATGATCAGATTGAATCCATTGGTATATATATTTTTTGTATAATTTCTACAATTCGTTACTGAGCTGAGATGGTTAGGTCTATGAGATATTTTCCTAGTGGCTCTCCTCACCACAATATTATTTAGGGAGGGGTTTCCCCCACCTCCCCATGGGGGAGAAATGCGAATTCAAGAGTATGGGGGTGTGGAATACCTAGCTAAGAATAGTGGATCTATTTTAAGGTCATTCACAAAGAGTTTGTGGTATAAGTTAAATTAGCGCAAATCAATTAACAATTAAATACAAGTGGAAACTCATAAATGATGAATTCCACACATGAAAAAATTAGTTTAAAACAAAAAATCATTCATTATTCTCCGTTTACCAACTTAAAGTAACAATAACGAATGAGCAATTAAAATTACAAAGACAAGCTCAGAAGAATTGTCAACACATGAATAATATAGCCTTATTGTTGTGAAGGTGATAACACAAATACTAAAAGAAACCCACACCAAGAAAATCATGCAACACCAATCACTCCTCATCTAAAATGGCCATTAAGGGATTCGTCTCATCAAAATTTTCGAAAATAGGTCCTCCAAATTACCAAAATCAAGACCCCTTCAATTTGGTACTCTTGGACATATATCACTAATAATTTTGAAATTGTTTTCAACGAGTTGTAATTGTTTATTTATTTCCCATTGGTGGTTATAGCTTTTGGAATTCTATTTTTTTGCCTTAGCCTGATGTTGCAATAACTACGTATTTTGACTTGGAAGAAACATTACACTTAGCTCTAGGAATTTACGCTAAAAATAGGCGGTCCATACTTCCATGGGGACTTCACTAGGGGAGAAATACCATGCCATGTGTGTTCATATTGGGGGACATATATTGAAAACAAAATGACATAATATATTGAGCATATAATAGGAGGTAAAAGATTTTTATATTAGCAGGTACAACAAATGTAGCTCAAAGTTAATGAAAAAATATAAAGAGGTATAAAAATGTTAATAAAAAAATGGATACCTGCAATATCTATTGAAAGTAAGGGTTTTTTAAATTGGGAAAGTGTATTGCGTTTGTATTGGTAGGGGGTTAAATAATGTGATTTTTAGAGGTATTTTCCAATATGTAGTCAAATTAAGGGTATTGTTTAGTACCATGAATGTGTGTGATATGCAGAGGTTAATTGAGTGAAGCCCTCGTGCATACTACATGCTAGATGCAATAGCTAATAATTGTATAAATAATGTATTTTCTTAGAAAACTTGATAAGTGATTTCATCCCTAGTCATAGGAACCATTTCCCTTTCGATATTTATTCCATGATGGATAATTTTTCCTTTCTCGCTCTCTAGGTTTCCATATCTGGGACCTATAATACATTAATTGACAACATCAAATATTTGTATTGTTAATCTTCAAAGTAACAAATTCCCTATATGGAAACATATACATGATTATAAATTATCTCATATATTATTGATATCCTCTTACAAGTAGTTTTATACTAGAAACCAAAAAAACCATTGGATGATCCCCATAAATAATAATTTGTATTGTTCATATTATTAAAAAATTGAAGCCACTTCTAATCTACGATAATGGTGGTAGGGCATTTGTTTTTCCTTATATATGAAACTTTGGATAATGTATCTGAAACTCAAACAAAATAGGGAGGGTGCATTAATTTGAAAATATTGTTTTACACTTTAAAATCATTTTAAATCATCACATTTGATAAAATCAGAGGTGTGCACACACAGAAAAAATCATTTGTATTACACAATATGCAATCACACGAATACATCTCAATATTTATGGTGCTGGTGAGATCCAACCACTTCTAAATATGAATAGAGAGGTTGAGATATTCTCTCAACATCCACCTACAAATCTGCAACTAATTCTAATATGAGTATGGAAGAATTATCTTCCAACACTCCTCATTAATTCTTACATACATATTGTAACACATATTATATAAAAAAATTATCTTCGTCTCATTAGTCTTCATCAGCAACTCTACCCACTCTTAAGTCGTCTGGAATCTGATCTTTCTCTCTCCATATCTTTGAGCTTACCTTAAGAATCATTTAAAGTACACCTGCTTCTGACCATCAAAAATGAACTTTGCAAGATCAACAGTATTGACAAATCTGCTCATTGGGGCTTCCGCGATAAGAGCTGAAAAGTGATGAACCATCCTATGAACCAATCACCATCTATCAGATATTTCTCTTTCGGCTATCCATCAATGGCTAGGAAAATGGTTTGAATACTGAATGCATTCAAGAGATGATCTAAAAAATTGACCCGCTTCACACAAATGGATCTCATACTGTAACTTGTAGTTGATGCTCTTGAAGCCCAAAGCACAACAAGACCCATCAATGTATAAAATATTGACACAATCAAATAAGCCATTTGTTCTCTCGGCACCAAAGAACATAGAGGACTAATGTAATTATATTTCACTGTTCAATAATTGGTTCTGCACCTTACAAGCACAAAATTAAAAAAACTACACAAAACTTACAAGAAAATCAATAACTACTCTCCTCCAAATGAAAACTCTTCCCACTTGCAAAGTCCAACAAAACCTCATAAATAAATCAGATTTGCATAGGAGGAAGGTCAATGTCGCACTCGTTTAAGAAATGTATATGCTTCCACTCATAATCAATCAAATCAAGCTGGATGTTATTGAGTGAACACAACCCTGAAGGACCCTACAACCTGTTGTTGCTTAAACTAAAGTTAACGACATTCCTCAGTTGTCTGATATGAATGATTCTACTGAACTGATTGTTAGCCATCTCTAACTATCGGAGCTCCTAACATGTTTTGATGTTGTAGTAGAAAATGGTTAGCACCTTTTGATCTCGTTGTCCTTGTTGTCCATGTTGTAATCGTTGAATGAAAAGGGTAGAGCTTCCATTTTAGGTTACTTTGTTTCTTTCATACAAAGACAGTAAGCTTGCTACCATCACATATTCCTCCGACATGGTCATCAACAATTTTTGCAATTGTTCACAAGCCTAAGGGATTTATACCAACTTCCAACTAGTGCACTCAAGATCTATAGGATTGACACCTCTACCTTGTCATGATTGCAATCTGATAACTGGTTCCATTCATTCTTGTGTTTCAAAGCATGCTCGATGGCCTTACTTTCCAAAGAAAAAGCTCGGAAGCTAGCTTCATCTCTTACTCTATGGTCCAATGAATAAAATTGTAGTTAAATATCAATAAAACATTCTATGTAGTCAAACTTTTCCAACAGGGACAAATGCACAAAATTGTTGTCCTCGTTTACACGCAGCAGTACTCGAAAAACCCAACGTTCATTCATATACAAAACAAAACAAAAAATTGTGCTACACTCTACATATGTACATAATTAATTTAATCCTCATAGTTTTCCCATCCTCCTGGGCTCCCCCTAAAGGAGTCAAGCCCATAGAAGCTCTGATACCATGATAAAAAAAGAGGTGTGCACACAAAGCAAATAATTTGTATTACACAATATGCAATCACACGAATACATCTCAATATTTATGGTGTTGGTGAGATCCAACCACTTCTAAATATGAATAGAGAGGTTGAGATATTCTCTCAACATCTATCTACAAATCTACAACTAATTCAAATATGAGCATGGAAGAATTATCTTCCAACAACATCAAGGCCCAATTTGATGTATAACACTAAAAGAGAATCCAATGCAACATGTCTTTTGAGCTTGCGCATCCCACATAATTTTTTTTTGGGTGCAACAACTCTTTCCAACGTTTTGCATTGTACCTAAGGTAACTAAGTGTGTTGTGTCAAATATTTTAAAACTTTGGCTTGGTGGAATAAGCTTTTTTCGTTTATGTTTTTCACTTACACAAACTTAACTTTAATGTAGTGTCATGACATGAAACTTGAAAGTTTCCAAATCTCATGTGTATTGCATTTAACAAAACTTTGATGCGATACAATAAAAATGTTGTCACAATGGAGATGTGGAAGACGAATTGATAGAGTGTGATATGTCACATGAGCAGAAACCTTGACAAAATGTGATATGTCACACAAGTTGAAAATTTTATCTCATGTAACACATTGTGTACAAAATGCGATATGATATTTCACACAAGTTTAAAAATTTATCCTATATGACACATTGTGTAAAAATCTCTTCCATGTAATATATTAAGACAAAAAAATAAATTTAAATTGATGTTAATCATTGTTTAAAACTCCAACTCAAACAACTGACATGTTTGTATTTGTGCTCACCTTGATGAATGCACACCAAAATTAATAATTAATATAAATTTTAAATTAATTAAATACATATTTCAATTCAAAATTATTTAAAAAATAACTCAATTAAGTAACATTAATACATTAATAATTTTATTATTTAAAATAAAACATATTAATTTTTTAATAATAATAATCACATTTACAATAACTAAATAAATTTTAAAAAAAATTATATACAAAATTAAACAATAGATATAGTGATTATCCATTGTCATATGTAACATTATAAATTCCATCATATTTTCATAGTGCAAGGTTCGGTTCGTTGGATTTCAAATTTCTGTGTTTAAAATAATATCATTCAGTCTCTTATCATATATTTTAACAAGTAATATTATATGTTTAAGTAATATTGTATATTTAATAATAATATTTTGTTTCGAATTTGAGATATAAATTTGGTTAATATTATAAAAATAATAAATGGTTTTGTTTTTTAATATTATTTAGATGTTGAAATTCAGTTGTAACTTTACTTATAAATATATTATTTAGAAAATAGTAAATAGAAAGTGGAAATGTTATTATAGAGTTGAAAATAATTGTAAATAAATGCAGTTTTAGTTTTGGGATAAGAAAAATCTCTTATTTGAGACTGGTATTACTTTTATTAGTTTATATGGATGTGAAGCTTGAAATTTTGCAATTTGATTTTATATTGTAAATATGATGCTCTAAACATTAAAAAGTTTAATAATTTATTTATGTGTCATAATAATGTGGTAATGTATTGTTTGGACATTGATATTATTTATAGTGCATTAGCATTATGTTTGTCAATTATGTGATGAAATAGTTGTGTCATTATATTTTTGTACTATTGTATTTCACAGAAAAGTTTACATATAACTAAATTATTGTCATATTTGCATACAATTGTGGTTCTTGTTTTAAAGAATTCTAGCTACTTTTTGACAAGAATATAGTTTACACAATAATCATAAAGCGCACCACTTATAGTTACCTTATATTTTCATATTAAAAAATTCACAAACTTTGAAACATTATGTATTCTCACAAACAACTAATTGAAGTACAAAACTATGACCAAAAATTAATTATAATAATGATTGTATTTGGACAAATATAAAAACACATGATAATCATATACAACATTTTGATTTACTAATGGAGTTGTCTACAGACGCAATCAAATAGCTCGGAGGACAGTTTTTGCCGGAATTCGGTAATTATTTTTTCAAAAAATCAGGTAGTTGGAGTGTTTGAATCATTTTTTTTATGGTGGGAATGGATTCAACGCCATAAAAAACTCTCGGGGCACCAAAAATCCTGAAGTTTGACAACTGTAACCCAAATTTTCAAAAAATTCTGCAAGAATTTTTCATAATCTTGCCGAAAATTATGGGTTATTTTGTAGGTTTTTTAGACTGCGTGTTTACTAATACTATGAATGTCAAATTCCACGAGTGAAAAAACTGCACCATAATTATAAAATTTTTCTTATAATGCCAATTTATTTGGAAACATCGTGCGACATTGATATTGATAGTATATTGGTATATGAAAATGTGAACTGTAGAAACTTAAAATATTATTATAATACCAATTTATTTGGAAACATCCTAGACATTGATATTGATAATAGACTGGTATCTTAGTGTTAACTGTAGCAGCTTGGTCATAAAATAACTACATGTATAAAGGATTCCCTTATAAGTATAAAATGATAAAGGAGATTTGAAAATTTGAAGATAAAGATTATTTAACAGTTTCCATAACTTTCACCTAGTTTTAATTAATTTAATGGTAGAAATATATATTAGGTTGTATTGCATTTATATTTATTTCTATGAAAAGAGCCTTTTCTCCTTAATATAATGAAAATTTTTATTATAATCTAGTTAGAACAATTATCACTGTGTAGTATCACAAAATGCAGACTTAAGCGTTATCAATTTTTTTTTATAATTATACCATACCACTTGTCATATGTCTTTTAGGTTTTGGATGGTAAATTAATTTCTAATCATATTCCAAAACCACTCTTTTTTATTTCCTCACAATTTACATTGCATTATTTTATAATTTCTTTGGAAAAATTATAAATCTTTCAACTATAACTATATTGCTATCTCCATTTTCAATTCAAAATTATATACTCAATTTGAAATAATTTCAAATCTAAAATAATCCTAAATCATTTTCATAAATAAAGTAAAATAATTAAAGAAATAATCTTGATTATAACTAATACATCCATACATAAATTTCCATTCAAGTAGACTTATGTTTATCCATAAATACTTCCATGCATACTACCTAATGGGTTGATATACCGTCACTCTATTATGGAAAATGAAGAAATTAAGCAACAAATCCAAGAATCACTGCAAAAAGGGCACATCCGACCAAATTCCTCACCTTATGGGAGCTTGATTGTACTTGTACAAAAGAAGGATGGGACATGGAGAATTTGCATGATTATTAGGCACTAAATAAAACCATTGTCGAGAATATGTATCCAATTCCATAGATTGATGACCTTCTTGACCAACTCAAGGGGGCTAAGTACTTTAGAAAGATCAATCTAAAGTTTGGCTATCATCGGGTTCCAATAGAACCCACAAATGTATGGAATAATGCCTTCAAATCCAAGGAGGGCATTTTTGAGTGGTTGGTAATGGATGACATCTTATGACCATTTACCAACTTGTTCATGGCTATGTATTTGGACGGCATCCTCATCTTCAACAAGAATTGGGAAGAGCACTTGCAACACATTTGATAAGTCCTTCAAACCCTACATTAGCACAGACTATGTGCCAACTTAGAGAAATTCACCTTAGGCATGAGTTAGGTCCAATATCTAGGTTACATCATTGATGAGCATCACGTGCATGTGAATTCAGCTAAGATCCAAGTCATTCAGGATTGGCCAACCCCAACCACTCTAACAGAGCTTCACAACTTTTTGGTCCTTGCCAAATTTTATCAGAGTTTGATGTTGGGATTCTCTCATATCACTTGGCCTTTGATTCAAATTACCAAGGGTGGAGCGAAAGAAATTTTTTTCTTGTCCAAGTCCCAACAAAAGACATTTTTTGAGTTGAAACATTACATTTTCTCTGCACCAACACTCATGTTTCCATACCTTCAACAACCATTTGAAATTGAGACAAACATGTATGTCTATGTTATTGGTCTAGTTCTCACCCAAAAAGGGCATGTTGTGGCTTATCATCGTGAGATACTTTCCAATACAATTCAGAAATACCCCACCTATGATAAAGAGATGTATTCCATTGTGTAGGCTTGCTGAAAATAGAAACATTACATTTTGGGGAAGGAGACAATCATCCACATAGATCACCAACATCTTCAGTTTATACAGACATGAGGGAAATTGTTGAAAAATTGCCATCAGAAGTGGTCGACATATCTGCAACAATTCCATTTGAACATTAAATACAAGAATGGAAGAAACAATCATGTTGTATATTTCCTCAATTGGCCCCTGGTTACAACATTGACCATTATTTTCAACTCTTGTGGCCATGAGACCTCTGAATGGCTGCAACTATACAAAAATGATCTAGAGTTCACCACCACATATTAGATGCTAGTGGATGGAAAGTAAGTTCTAGAATTCCACATCCAGGACACAATATTATGCTACCTGGTCCACCTTTGTGTTACTTCAAGTAAGCGTACCAAGATGAGGGAGGTGAACTTTATTCAAGTTGCTGGACAATTTGATGTGGAGAAAAATGTTCAGTGCTACAGAAGTATTTTTATTGGCCAAAACTTCGATAAGATGTTGGAAAATTTATCCGATTCTGCACTACATGTGTCATCGTCAAGGAAACCATAAAAAATAAAGGCTTGTACACTCCTTTTCCTACTCCCAGCTAGCCTTGGGAATCCATATCCATGGACTATCTTTCTGGTCTCTCTTCTACCAATCATGGTAATGACTTTTTATATGTGGCCATGGATAGATTCTTTAATATAGCTATATTGAAAACCTACAAGAAGAGTATCAAAGTAGAGTACACTGCGAAACTCTTCTATGAATGAGTGTGGGCACATTTTGGGACCTTGTATACCATTATGTTAGATCAGGATAGCAGGTTCCTGAGCACATTTTGGTTGACCCTCTGGTCATTATTAGAGACCAATCTCACCAATTAAGTTGCATTCCATCCCTATATTGGTAGCAAGACATAGGTCATCAACAAGATGATCATGCACATACTACATATGTACAACTCCAATAAACATTGGATGATAGCCTCCCTATGTGCAACATAGTTATAACTAAGCTCTCCATAAACCAACGGGTCACAAACCCTTTCAAGTGGGTCTAGGATTTCAACCATTGTGTCTAATTGATGTTGCAATTCCTTGTGCAAATACACAAGAATAATATACACATGTACAGTCTGAGACTGATAAAGAAACTAGGTTTATTGAACACATTTAACACATCCACTTGCAGGTGATGATATCTTGGATAAGTCCAATGCTTGTTACAACAAATGACATGATCAAAATTGGGTGCCACATAAGTTTTAGGTCGGTGACAAAGTTTGGTTGAATTTTCAGAAATAATGCTTTGTCGAATCCCATCGGAAGATCCATCCACTTATATAATATGGGAATTACACCATTTCCAAGGCTTTGGGAGACAACACTTTAAAGCTCAACATTCCCTCATTCCTTGGCTTGCACCCAATGCTCAACCCAAATATCATGGAACATGCCACAACTAAACAAATCATGGACACATAGATTAAGAACACTCACCAATAAAGGATCTTATTATATTGGGTTGTCAAATTTGGCCAACTCCTACACCAAGGAAAGTGCCTCAGTGGGGACCAAGTTTAGCAGAAATTTCCCCATCCCATGGAGGCACTCAACACAATGGGGACCATTGCTTCCTAATGGGGGAGGATTGATCTGTGTGGATATTGGTGGTCACCCACCTATTCCACTTGGACCCCCAACACTGTTTCTTTTAGTTTCCTTAATTGTAGCATAATTTACTATATTTGGCAGTTTTTCAGGTCCTAAACTTCTCGAGCCATTTTGAAGCCCTAAATGATGTTTTTATGGAAAACAGGAAAATATGTAGCATTTAGTAGTGGATTTCAATCAAAACTTGTATTCCTCAAATAGATATTTGTAAAGAGGTATTGTACACGTCAAACGAAGATTGTATTCCCAAGTTATGACCCCAAGAAGTTGGTGTACCAACTAACCCCAACGGGGCCCACAAAATTTTGGCACTTCATATTATAGGGTTAGGTTTTGGATTTTTAGGGTTTTATCTTGTTTCTCAATAAAAAAAATAATTTGAGCCTCATTATAGCATAGTTCAAAAGACATGTATCTGTCACATCTCTTCTTAGAGACAAGTTACCATCGCCTGAGTTAGTTTATTTCCATTTTGCATGTAATTAGTTTTCAGTATTTGTTATTAATGAATTTAAGTTGATTTTTTGTTGTAACTCTATGTTTTTATTTAAATCTGTATTTCATTTCGTTCATGCATAAATATGGATCAACATCTCAAGACAATTTTAGTTTCGAATCTCCAAAATACTTCCACTTCCAAATCACAAATTTATAAATTTTGTCAAGTGAAATTCAATCGAACTTATATAACCATTTACCATTGCTTGAAAATCAAACCTATCCACATCCTACATCTTGTGGACTACTCTTGGAAGCTTCATAAAAGACTAACCATGTTTACCATTATTACAATGTATTGTTGATGTAGCTAGCTTTTAATTTACATTGGGACTCCAATGACCACTACATTAGGAAACATTTTTCATTATTTTCATGAACCTACCAACTTGAACAATTTATTGAGGCATAATTCATTCGAAACACCTATTTTTCACTTTAGCCATATTTTTTCATTCTTTACATGAACCTCCCAACCTGAAAATTGAATTGAATTTATGTATAAATCATCCTAAACGCAAAATTTTCACTTTAAAGGTTACCTACTCAATGTTTTCAACTTTATCCCTAAATATTAGCTTATACCTATTGAGACATATCTGCCACCCTAGATTTTTAACTAGTACATTCCAAATAGTTCTTAACATTGCTAGCAGAATGTGGAAAAAGAAAAATGAATTGAATATGGAAGTGACTATGGCAGGGTATTTCTTAGGTAAGGGTTGTGAACCTATGCAGCTCAGAGTTTGGGGGTTTCATGGGAGATAAATTAGCTGGAAAATAACCCTCACTAGCTTACAACTATAGATATCATCATCAAAGTAGTAGAATCCAATGCAATCCTCAACTCTGGCCCTGCATCATCCAAAATATTTATTTTCTGCCCATTCTAATCTTAGTCCTTACAAACTATTTAAAAATCAAAGCTATCCAACTCTACTTCAATCCAAGACAAATGGAGAGAAAGGATCCTCCATAGTAACGCCACATGCCTACCTTTACCTATTATGGTTGGAATATTTCTTGTCATAAACTTAGTTTCTTACTTCACTACTATGATGCAACATGAGGGTAGAAGTTCATATGATAAACAAATCGAAGTTATAAAAATTGATTTGGCTATAGGTTTAAAAAGAAATGATTGCATGAGAGGATCGAGTACCCTCTGGAAAATCAATTAAGACTACACCTCAAGCCACATGACATGTACAATAAGCATTTAATCAACTCATGCTAACAACCAACAAATGAGACTAAAAGTAAAATATACAACATAATTTAGGGTGCCTCCTTTTCTAAGGAGTTTGAATTGTAAATTGAAAACAAAAAACAAGGATTGAAAAAAACATTGATAAAATAGGTCCATATGCCTTTGTAGAGCACCAATATTAGGAATACAAAATTGATAACAATAAGGGAAAGGATTAGATTCTTCGATGAAATCTTGTATAAAACTTTTCGAAACTGAAAAAGTTAGAGGTGAAGAAATGCCATTATTAGGAGATAATCTTGGAATTTTTTTATGGCTAAACCCTAGCTAAATTGTGAGGGTATATCATTGTATTTGGTTGACAAAAATTTGCATGGAACTATTAAAACCAAGTGTAGAGGCAAAAAAATTCCGTAGTGAGGAAACAATCTCAAGTTAATTTTTTTATGAAACCCTAACTAAACATCAAGGCTATATCACTGTACTTGGTTTCTTTGTAGACCTTTAGCTTTTTCTTTGTCCATAATTGAGACTAGAAGAAAAAATGTTTTATACAAGAATTCCATGCTCCCAACCTGTAAAATCACTATCTAGTGTTAGGTATAGGACAAATTGAAGTTGGGATGATTTTTCAAACTAGAACTTTGAGTTATTCAACACTCGAGAAAAGAATAAATCACCAATCAGAAACTGTGCAGCATCATTCTAAATAAGTAGAGAAACGAGCGATAGACAGGTTTACATAATCTTAAACCAGTAAACCAATAATATTACACCTGTGTCGGAGGCTTGAGCAGATATCATGTGCCTCGGAAAAATAACTAAATCATTTCCAACTGCTTGCACAATATTTATTGTCTAAGGAAAAATGTACATATATTTTAATAAATTTACAAAAGTAGATGCTGTTGAGCATTCTAGATTATCTCTTTTACATACTGATTTAGTCTCTGGCTAGGTGCAAGAATGTCTGTATTTTTTTAGAAAATGGCAGGTCTTATTTTTATCTATAATCAGATGCTTACAAAGAAAAATAATAACCATGTTCAGTCCATCTATAACAGAGCATATCAGAAACTGTGTCGCCTTCTAGGTAGAGAAAAGAGCCATAAACAGGTTTTACATCAACTTAAAAACGTTACATTTACATCAACTTAAAATACAGAAATTGCGTTATATTTACATTTATTACTTAATTGGGTTACCTATTTTGTAATCAAATTAAGAAACAATTTTTAAATTACAATTTATAAAAATTTAAAAGTTATTCTAAAATGTTGGAATTTTTTTTCTTGTAGGTTGGATAACCAGAGCCTGAAAATGATTTTCCAGGGCCAACAGGAAATTTTTTTATATGCATTTCCAATATCCATATCTCCTTTGATTCTTTGTTCGAAACTATATATCATCAACACATTTTAAGGGGCATTCATCAAGCTTTTTTCCCATGGTGACATTGCATATACTGATCCCTTAATTTGTTGCTATAAATTAATTTTCATCAATGCATTTTTAGTGGCACTTGCCAGACTTTTGCTTTTTGCACTTAGATATTGATCTGCAAGCTCATTCATTGTGCCCGCAAATGATTTGTTGTCGCGAGAGAAGAGGAATTGGAAGCCACAGAGTAGTTGAAGGATTTAGTTGCTATTATCAGCGATCTAATGGAGTGGGCAACGAAAGATGCAATCGCTACCTTCACCTGCCCTGTAATGGAGTTGAATGAACGCGGGCTCTGAAGGCAGGCGGATGAATATTTAAAATTTAAATTTTAAACGTGCAGGTTGGCGGAGCAGAGGGGGAGGTGGCGGAGGCAGGTTCCTACCTGGAAAGCCGCGGGGCTCGCAGGAGAGGCAATCCTGGAGCTGTCCCATCAAGCTTCGTTTCATCGAACAAAAGACTCCTCCGTTTTGCATTGTCCACAACTTTATTAGTAGCCACAGAACTCGAAATGGAAGCGGCTGGGTAATACCCTACGGGGTGTTTTTAACCTTCTCATTTTTAGTAAATCGATATCCTTGAGTTTTCCAAACCACGGTTTCTCTTATTTAACAAGAGGTTATGCAGAGTTAGAGTCTTTAATATTAAATTAAAGTTAGAATCTTTAATATTAAATTAGGATCCAATCATCCTAATTAAAATCAGTAGCAGAGATTTGTGGTTGGGCTTTTTGACCTCTCTCATTACATTACATATCTAAATACTTTCCAATCACAGATGACAATCTCTTGTACAAATTGAAATTATGAATTCTCTAAAAAATAATTGATCGAATTTTCTTAAAGATAATTGATCTGCATTGAGGTGTTAGTTGATGAAAGTGTTAGTTGGGAGTTAGTTGATGGAAGTGTTAATTGAGATACAGTCTTTAAATTACATTAAAATTGTATAATTTTTTTTAAATAAAATGATTTTATTAATTAAAAAAAATTAAAATAGCTATAAATGAAAGTCCATTTACAATCTAATGATTAACTATTTGAAGTTTTAGCTACACTGTAATGAATAATTATTTGAATTTTTTGCTATTATTAGAGGTTTTTTATTATTATTCAAGGTATTTTTTATGGATTTTGTCTGAAAATTTTGATTGTAAATTAAAATTGTATAATTTATAAAATCAAATAATTTTTCAAGACACTTATAATTATAAATTTCAATTTCAATTATGTAATTTGCAAAATGAGAATGATCAAAAGATTTTTGGGAAAACTAAATTCAATCATATATTTAAAACACATTTTAAATGAAAAACTACACTTTTTTCAAAAAAACACCAAAATATATATTGTATTATTCAACCAAAAAATCTTAAAATAATAAAAAATTACAATTTTAAAAAAAAATTAATATATCCCAAATTTCCCAAAAAAAATATTGTATTCCTATTATATATAGATATTTAAAAATTAAATTAAAAAGAAAAAAGAAAAAGAAAAAGAAAAAAGGAAGACTGGCAAAAACATATTTGATTAAAAAAGAAAAAGAAAAAAAGAAGGAAGACAGACAAAAACATATTTGTTAAACTAGGCCATTGCTTAGTACCTGGGATTCCAAAGAAAGATAACACACTTTAGTTAAGCATTATACAACTAACAGGTTTGGATGCTTCACCCTATTCCGGTGATGGCGATGACTAATTTATCGCTCTCAGTTATCCGAGATTAAGGTTAGAATTTGTTCTATACTCTACAAATTAGATTATTTGACATGCTACAATTTTATACTTTGTTGTAGCCTCATGAGCCAATTTCGTTATCCCTTGATAGATTATTGGTGGCCATTTTCCGTGTTTGAAATGAGAAAACACTGGTATTTTTGAGTTGGGGAGCATCTCCGCTATGTCATTTTCAGTGTTTGAAATGAGAAAACACTAGCATTTTTTAGTTTGGGAGCATCTCTGCTATGTCAACTGATTGCTGCACCCCAAGAATATGATGAAAAGCTAGCATAAATTAGTTCCTTGCAAAATAGCTAGCATAAATTAGTTCCTCGCAAAATTATAAATGTAAAGGCAAAATCAGGCTCTCTAAGAATACGTTCTCATATCAAATGGGTTTGATAATTCAATGACATTTTATGTTTTCCTTCTTTTCCATAAGGCGTAAATCCCTACTACGATGATGGCACAAATCAACACTGCTGGACCAACTGGTATTCCAATTATTACCTACCAACTGGTATTCCAATTATTGCCTATGTATTTAGAGACCTCGACCATTCTGAAATCAGACAGCCATCAAAATAGTTCATGCATATTCCACATTTGTCGATAACCAGGACTGTAAATTTAAAGTTTCTCACCTTCCAAAAATATGCAACATGATGGTATGAAATAATAGCTTCCAAATTTTTTTGGCTGTCTGTATTTTTGATTGCTTAAGGAAAAACCAAGATTTATGATTTCCGATTGCTCAAAAGACTTCCTGCCGGGCAGTGGAAAAATCCAAACTGCTATATTTAGATATCTGTTGGGATCAAACCACATGCAATAGAGATATACTGACCCATTTGTCAAGTTTAATCTAGTCCATAGAGATTTCTCTAGCTTTTGAAATATGCTAATAATCGTCAAAGTTGAAAAAGAGGGAGTCGATCTTAAGACCATGATGCCCAAATGCAATATTGCACACTAACAACTCTGAGGATCGAATTTCTTTGAGTCTTTACTGCATGTGTTATCATTTCCATAATGCACCATATCAGTGTGATAGGAAGTCTCATGAGCACCTTCAACATAGCGGCATATTGGGCTATTTGATATGAATGTTTAGGAATCACAAATTGGGTTACCTTCAAGTCTACATTTCGAAAAAAAAAATAGATGGTCACATTAAAGAATTGATGGTTTACAACTTTGGAATAGAAGTAGAAGCAGGTAACCTTCAAAATATTGCATCATTTAATTTTCAGAAAGTTTCACATATACATTTTCTTTTCCTTGCTAGTCCGATAGATACTAAAAGATTTCTCATACATATAGATGAATCAGAAATCCACATGAATCAGTTCACAGGGATATCATGGAAATCATTATGCCCAAATTTTAGTAATTTTTTTCCCAACAGAACGTTTGTGATGTTGTTGTATCGAAGGTATATGAATTCACGTTGTTGGCTGACAGTTCCTTCCATAATTGACAGAGTCCTATCTATAGAATTATTGGAGAGAATCCTACGCCATTGGAAAATTGAATATGACTGAATGTCAAGTTTGATCTTTGAACAATGTAACATTGATGATATTGCAAATAAAATATTGAATACACTCACACTATCTGAAGTTGCATCGAGCTAAAAACTTCAAAAGGAAGCTTCCCATTCAATTACTATTTTCTATCACACTATAGAACAAGGCAAACAAAATGAAAAAAACCAGTTAGTTTGCAAAGATAGTAAAGCTTAGTTTATGATGTATTTCAACCCACTTGAACTTACATAGTGGTCAAATATTCGAGAGCATATAACTAGGTGGGCACATCGGAGACCTCGAACAAAACTCTGGTGAGCCAAACTGTGAAGATACTCACTATTGCAACATCCAATGCAATAGTGACTCTCTTTTTCCAAACCAATGGTTTCAGAGTGTGCTTTTACCAATTAAAAAAAAGGTGACTGAGAGGGCATTGAGGCATGTATTCATAAAACAAAATCCTTTCAGTTCGCTCGATGCAATACCCAAGAAACGCAACAAAGAAGGTGTCTATGACGAACCTTTGTAAGAATATCAATCTCTGCTTGAAATTTATATAATCCCTTACTACTCATAACCACTGCCTCCATTCTCTTCGCATCAATGTTAGTGCCATCATGTTGGAATTTCTGGTTATTTCGAATATCAACTGAGAGGAAAATAAGATTCCTCTGCAAACATAGAGATTAAAAACAAATTGTGCACACAGAGAGATATGGAGTAAAACTCTTTCTATTAAACTTTAACTATTACAAAATGAAGATCTTTAGAACTTATGCATTCTGGATTTACAATGTTGGAATTTATGGTTATTCCAAACAACAACTAAGAGGAAAATAAGATTCCTCTGCAAACAAAGAGATTAATACAAATTGTGCACAGAGAGAGATATGGAGTAAAACTCTTTCTATTAAAACTTTAACTATTACAAAATGAAGATCTTCAAAACTTATGCGTTTTGGATTTACAATGTGAGATGCTTCTCTCAGCTGCTACAACAACACATCGCTTTAAACTCTATTTTTCTGCTCTCTGTTTCAATTCCAAAACTTATGCGTTTTGGATTTACAATGTGAGATGCTTCTCTCAGCTGCTACAACAACACAGTGCTTTAAACTCTGTTTTTCTGCTCTCTGTTTCAATTCTACCTCCACTGCCATGCACACAGTGCTCTCTCGGCATAACACAGTCAAAATGCTCTCGACATATTTTCTTTTCTTTCTTTTTCGTGACATATATATATGGTTGCGTTTTACAATGGGCCATGTATTAAAACATTTAAGAAAAAATAAAACATAACAAACTATTACAAATATATATGTATTATAAACATTACATGTTTATAATACATATGTCAAAACTAAAATATGTCACGGCAAATAAAAACTTTAAACCTTATACATTATACATTACGTGGAGTCAAAATACTATGCAAGGGCTTGTTTCTTTACCCCACGGAGTTCATTTGATTGGTTTGGAGGAGTGATGGCATCACCTCCTCTGGTGGGTCAAATTTGCTCTTCGTTGCTCATAACGGATGCCACCGGAATGTTGGTTGGTGGAGAGTTTATTGCAGTAGGTGTTGTGGATTAAGTGTTGGAGGTTGCGTGGAGTTAGAGCCACGAATTTGACTACAGGACATGGCTACGGCCATATAAACAAATATTGATTTGCAAGCTTATTAAACAAAATTGAATGCAAGGTTGAGTGTTAAATGAAACTGGTTTTCAGTTGCTCCTGTCCTTCAATAATTTCACATCAAAATTTAAATTTCGTCCTTCTTCTCTACCTGCGGCAGTTGGAATTAATTTCCAACACTCCCCCTTAATTTCAACTGCTGCATTTTCTTGCATACCCAAACATTTTCTCAAATAATTAAAACTCTTCTGCCCCAATGGTTTTTTCAATATGTCAGCAAACTGCTTCTCTGTTCTGCAATGCTTCAGAACTATTTCACCATTGCTCACTAACTCTCTGATGTAGTGATACTTGTCATCAATGTGTTTTGTTCTCTTATGAAACAGTGAATTCTTTGATAAAGCTATAACTGAGCTATTATCACAATAAACTGTTGTGCCTTTTACTTGTTCATGACACAAACTTCTTAACATTCTCATCATCCATACTGCTTGACATGCTACTGTTGTAGCTGCCACATACTCTGACTCTGTTGTTGATAAAGCCACAATTGGCTGTTTCTTAGAAGCCCATGAAATGGCTCCTGATCTCATATGAAAAACATATCCAGAGGTGCTTTTCCTGTCATCTATACTTCCAGCCCAATCACTGTCAATATATCCAATAAGTTCAAAATTTTGTGAAGTGGTGTATAAAATACCATACCTCTTTTTTCCTTTCACATACCTCAGAATTCTTTTTGTTGCTTGCCAATGTGCCTCCTTTGGCCTTTCCATGAATCTGGAAATTAAACTTACAACATGCATAATATCAGACCTAGTTGCAGTCAAATACATAAGGCTACCAACTATGCTCTTATACAAACTTGGATCAACATCCTTGCTGCTATCTTATTTGCTTAGTTTCAATCCCATCACTGTAGGAGTAATTGTTGCCTTGCAATCCTGCATGTTAAATATTTCCAAAACTTCTTTTACATATTTAGCTTGAGAAATAAAAAAATTATTTTCATTTTTCTCTACTTCTATTCCTAAGAAGTATCTTAGCAATCCCATATCAGTCATCTCAAATTCATCCTTCATGTCTGTTTTAAAATTCTCAATGAGGTAAGCATCACTACCTGTGAATATAACATCATCAACATACAAACCAACAATGAGCATCTTACCATCCTTTTCCTTGATGTATAATGTGGGTTCTCCTTCACATTTCTCAAACCCATTTCCAATAGATAGGCATCTATCCTATTGTACCATGCTCTTGGTGCCTGTTTCAACACATACAAAGCTTTCTTCAATCTGCATACCACTAGGATTAATATTATAAACCTTATGAATAATATTATACCCTAAGAATATGAACCATGGTTGATTTTCATATTAAGACAATCTTTGCCACAATGTGACGCTCAACCGTGATTGACCATGGTTGAAGATGATTGATTTCATATTGAGAGAATATTTGTCACAATGTGACATTGGACCATGGTTGATTTGCATATTGAGACAACCTTTGTCAGAATGTGACTTTGGACCATGGTTGGCCATGGATGACCATGGTTGTCACAATGTGATGTTGGACCATGATACAATCTTTGTCACAATGTGACCATGGTTATTGACCATCGTTGACCATGGTTTATTTTCATATTGAGACAATCTTTGCCACAATTCGATATTTGACCATGATTGACCATGGTTGATTTTAATATTAATTAATTAATTAATAATAATAATAGTAATAATTAATTAATAATAACAATAAATTCAATTAATAATTAAAAATAATAATAATTAATTGATATTAATATTCTTTTTTGTAAATCAACGTTCTATTCTTTCATAAAAAAGTAAGTACATCAGTAGCAAAATGAAGGTAGTCTCACCCGACCAAGTTTGTTGACTACCACGATCAGCATATGACAAAGTAACATAAAGACAACTAAAGACACGAACCATGACATAGGAGGCCAAAAGCACTAGAAAACACATAAAACAAGTAGAACACCTGTAACCATGCTAGTCATATGACGTAATTAATGTTGGGTTGTCCAGGGCTATTCCAGGAGGAGGTGGAGAGTGGAAAGAACACTGAACATGCTCTGCGAAGTGGGCCATCTAAGACTACAGCTTCTTCACCTTCTCAGTTAACAGGTTCTAGCCTTGCTAGACCATCATGACTCACTCTCAGACATGGCACTGGAAGTAGTGCATCTTGTTCAATGTGGCAATGAGCTCAACATGCTCTTCCTCGCGTACCCACTATGAGGTTTCCAGGCGTTCTAGCACTGACTGGATCAATTCCCTACAATTCTCTAAACGACATTGATGATCACCTCTTTGTTCATGCTCTGCATGCCTTCCTTCCTTCCTCTTCCCGTGCCTCCACATCGCATCATTCCACCCTGCTGTTGAGGTTGTAGAGTGAGACCTCCATGGCCGGCCACTGAGCCACTACGACCACGACCACTACATACTCCAGACGCTTGCAGACCTAAACAACCAATAGTCCAAACACCCTAGCCAATTCCATTTTTCACCCCTTCCACCACTATCATCTGCATTGGAGATTCCCATCCCCCCTATCCAGCTAAGCTAGGCTTCGACGGGGAAGAGGACCGACCGCTACAAGGAACCAAGCACATTTTAACATAACCAACACTGGTTCGAGGAGACAGAGAAAGCCAATGAACTGGTATACAAAAGAAAAATTCAACCACCAAGTTTCACCCCACCCAATCTGACTGGACTACAGAAAGCCAGACCAACAATTTCCAATCGGAAAGATGGAGTTAAGCCTGCACTTCATCAACTGCAACCCTTCACTGGATGCACACTAGGCAAACCTCCCGAAAGCCTGTACACTCTCAACGTAGAGACCTCTAAAATTTATAAAACCCAGAGGAAGAGATGAAAAGGAGGGCAATCCAATTTCCACACAAACGCAGAGGGAAACCCACCCACTCACAGTAGAATCGTTGAATGGCCTGCACCACCAGAGGCCTCACTCCTCTCCCAAACAAAGACACTGAATTCCACACACCATAGAGGAAAGTAACTAATTTACAAACCCAAAAGCCAGAGAGGGGACGTCAACGACAAAGTCACCACATTTCCCAAACAAGGTGCCCTCACTTCTTCCTTCGCCCTCTCGCAGAATGCCAATTGCACTCACCAAACTAATACCATGCCTAGAGACACACATTACCCTCCATAAATGGCACATAAGTAGCTCTAAGAGGATGGGGAGGTCGGTCCTCGTATCATCATCCAAGTGGTGCTCATAATAGCCCACATGTTACCTCATGTGCCCAACTCGTCACCCCCATCGGGCATAATTAATATTAATATTAACAATTGATTTCTGGTAAATTTTTCAGTGATAATCATATGAGAACTTGTTTGTTGATGTGTATCGAACCATCTAATGTGGTTCATCATCAGAAAAATATGGAGAATCAGATCGTGGTACCAAATTAAATAGAAAGTGTGTAATGAAGAGACAATTCATTCCAACAACTAAAATGTAATGGTTGCTTTTGACTTGACCAAAATTAAAAAGATATTTTAATAAATTAAATCATGAAATCAAAATTAAAAATTATATATATAAATATCATTTTGGAATAATAATATAAATTTTACACACAATTCGTAAAATGAGTGTCTTAGATTCTTTTTTAGTTTTTAAGCTTGTATATATATGTCCATATATATGGAGATATTATAATTTTTTGGAATTATAATAAAAATATTATTTACACATAAAAATAATTGTTGATTTCAAAGTATAGTTTAATTAAATTAATAAATATTTATAAAATAATTTTTCATAAATATTATAAATTTTCAAATTCAAATAGGTAAATATAAAAATACAAAAAAAAATTAAATTAAATTAAATTAACTAAAAATAGAAAGGGAATCAACAAAGGCTCAAAATTAAGTAACAAAGAATCAAGAGAAAAAATGAGAAAGGGAATTAACAACTAATCACAGAAGGAGAAATCAAAGGGGACCAAAAGAAAAAAAAATTAAAAACTCAAGGTTGAAATAAATAAACAATAATAATAATAATAATAATATAATAAAAATCGATACCTCCATAAATAAATGAATGAATCAAGAATATGAAATAAAAATTTTAAGAGGAAAGGGCAGGGACCCAACAACTACTAATTTTCCATCCACTCAAGAAATTAATTTATTATAAACCCAAGGGATCAATATTATAAACCCTGGAAATTAAAATGCACATTTATTATTAATATTATTAATGTTTTATATAAACCCTAAAATTTGAAGGATTTACTAACTCCACATTTTTTAATATCATTAATAAACCTAGAGTATTAATAAACCCATTGGATTATCAATATTATAAACTCAAGTGATAAATAAACCCAAGGGACTAACATTATAAACCCTTAGTATAAAATCAACACAATACAAACCCTAGTGATTATATTGTTCATAAAGGGAAACATATTATAAACTAAATGGGTTGATATTATAAACCCGGGGGATGAATATTATAAACCCAAGTGATTATTCATATTAAAAACCAAACATATTAAAAACCCAAGGGACTAATAAATCAAAGGAATTATTAATATTAGAAACTCAAGGTTTTAATGAACAAAAATAATTATTAATATTATAAACCCAAAGGATTAATATTATAAACACTTCGGATTAAAAACCCAAGGGATTAATATTATAAAATTTAGGGATTAATGAACCCAATTAATTATTGAAATTGTAAACCGAAGGGATTAATAAACCCAATGGTTTAATATTATAAACCCAAGGGATTAATAAAACCATGGGATTAATATTAAAAATTGGAGGGATTAATATTTAAAACTCAAGATATAAATATCATAAACCCAAGGAATTCGTATTATAAACCTAATGGGTTATAAACCCAAGAGATTTAAATTAAACCGTAAGATTAATATTCTAATCTTATGCAGTGACTTAACCGTTTTTACCGAAGCTTTTGATCTGGAGGCATACTTGTAGAAGTATGGACTCCCGAAGATGCAAGCATTAAGGAACGAAACAGTGAAGCGGACCTCCTATCTAAGGAGGGCGTTTGGCAAGATTTGGGGCACTAGGTAGCAACAGAGGTTGATGGAGGACTTGTCCAAATTATCGAATAGCCTCCTTTCGCCAGCTAGTTCCCAATTTCTCCTTTTTTCTTTTTCCTATTTTTTCATATCAACATGGAACTGTCCAAAACTATTGGTAACCTCAAACATTTTGTTTTATATTTTCTTTTCAGCACTGAAACATATCCTAAAAACTTCCATGTCTCTGTTTCAGATTGTTTTCCTCTTAAAAGGAGATTAGGGAGACGATTATTTCCTCATGTTTGGTACTATGTGACTATAGACTTCAAAAACTGGATTGGTGTCTACCACCCAGTTTAAGATTTTTGTGGGAACAAGTAGAACAAGTATGTTTCCATCCCTGTTTCAAGCGTATACTTTCCTATCATTAGGGAAGCCCGGGGGCTGAAAGGAGACATTTTTTCATCATTTTTGATAGGGCTGGGAGGATTGATTTTTCTTCCTCCTAATCAGCTGCAACTCCATTTTTCCTTTTTTGAAAAAAGAAGGAAAAATGCAGTTCTTTGAATGCTATATGCATATACTATGTAACTTTCTATATACTCAATATATGGTTCGATTTTTTCTTTGGAAAAAAAAATATTCTAACCTTATGAATAATATTATACCATATGAATATGAACCCTTAGATTAATAAACTGAAGAGATTTTTATCATAAACACAAGGAACTAATAAACCCAAGGGATTATAAACCCACATGAATAATATTAAACACAATGTATTACTATTATAAACACAAGGGGTATAAACCCTAAGGTAATTATTGTAAGCCCTAAAATAAAAATTAAACGCTAATATTAATATTATAAACATTAATATTGACATTATAAACCCAAGATATTAATAAATCCAAGGGATTAATATTAAAAACCCAAGGAAATAAAATTAAACCCTAAGATTAATATTAAATCGTAGGAACATAAACCCTCAGATTAATAAACCAAAGGGATTAATATTATAAACCCAAGGGATTATAAACTGAAGGGATTAATATTAAACCCTAAAATTAATATTATAAACCATAGACTTAATATTAAACCCTATGAATATAAACCCTATGATTAATATTAGAAACCCTAGGATCAATATTATAAACCTAAGGAATTAATAAAACCATTGGATTAATATTAAAAATAAGAGGGATTATAAACCCATGAGAATAACATTAAACCACAGGATTAATATTAAACCCTAGGAATATAAGCCATAAGATAAATATTATAGACCTTAAGGTTAAATTATAAACCTAGATATCAATACTATAAATCCAAGGAATTAATAAACCTAAGGGATTAATATTATAAACAGTTGAAAATAATTAATATTATTTTGTATTAATGGAGAAATGGTTACATTGTTGTGACGTATCTCCTCAAGTTAGGATTAGTTCCTAGGTTATAGGAGTTTGTTTACAACTTCCTATTCCTTTGTATGTATTTATTGGTGTACCATTTGATCATGTAATACAAAGAGTGTAAAGAGAGTACTCTCCATTTTGTGTGCAATCTCCAGGTGCAGTACTCACCTGAGAGTTGCCTTTCTATTCAATTTAGTTTTTATCATGGTATCAGAGCTCAGACCAGGTGAACCTGATTTCATTTAGAGCCCTAGTGCCTACAAAGCCCTTGAGGCTACAGAGCCTTCATGGCTATAGATCCTTCATTGCTATGGTGCACACTAGAGCCTCAATGCTCACAAAGGAGTAGGTGGACTGTAGCAAACACCTCACTCACATGAGGAACACAGCTCCTCGCAGGGTCTCAAATTTATTTTTCTGAGCACAAAGCGAGTTGGCACAGATTTTTAGGTGACAGTCGTGCTGATTGGCGCTTGTCTTTGGGAAATCATCGTGGTTTTTTGGGAAATACCCATGTCGATCAAGGTTTAGTTAAGATTTTCTTTATCGGCGCGGATTTTCTGCACAGAAGGGCGCTGACTTCATTTGTTTGGTTCTGCACATGGGATTTTCCCGTTTGTGGCGTATCTGAGTCGCAGACACAACAACTCTTCAGATTTATGGTGGATCTGAGTTGAAATCACAAAGATAGTGCCGAATCGGTGGTAGATATGTGATTGGGTTCTGATATGTATTGAGTTTTTTGTTAGCTTAGCTTATAATTATTCAATTAGTTAGAATTAATCAGAGGATCAGTAATCTGATCATTTCAGTATGAATAAATTTACAGAAACATATCTAAACAAGTTTAGAAAACTTGATGGGTCCAATTATACCAATTGTAAATTCAGGCTACAGACACTTCTTGAGGGAGCGAATGCGTGGTCGATTGTCAGCGGTAATGAGCAGAAACCGAATACTGTAACAAGGAAAACCACACTTATACAAGATTGGTATAAAAGGGAGTAGTTGTTTTCAATGATGATGGAGGAGAATGAATCTGATGTTGGATTCATTACAAGGGTTAACGACCTGAAGGACAGATTGGGTGACATCATGGAGAAGGTGCGTGATTTTGATCTAGTCATAATCACATTGAACAAAATGAAGGATGAATATCAGATGTTCATCATAGGCTTAGCAGCACGAGATAAAGCCCCTGAAATTGAATAACTGATAGGAATTTTATTACAAGAAGAAGAGTGGTGAAAGAATTTGAGACCTTGGAGTGTCGATATTGCACTGATGGCGAAGAAAAATCCGTACAAAGGGAAACAACCACAACCACAATAGAAAGGCGGGAGAAATTTTCAAAAGAGACCATTTAGAGGTATTTCTGCAAATATTTTTTCTGGCATTAAATGCTTTTACTATGGGAAAAATGGTCATCAAGCTAAGTTATGCTTTAAGAAGAAGATAGATGAGGCCATGAATAAGAAGAGTAAGCATACAGGATATTTTGCTGATGAAGGTCACAATCATGATCTTTGAATTTTTGTAGCTGATTGTGCTCTTTCAGCTTCTGAGGAGGATGAGGATGACATACGGTATGTTGATTCTGGCACATCCTCACATATGACAAATAAGAGAAATTGGTTTGAGTTTTTTGAAGAAACCTCTTGCAGATCTAAAATTTATCTAGGAGATGACAGAGGTTATGAGATCAAAGGGTACGGTGAGATTCCGGTAATATTGCCTAGCGGTAACATCAGACATATTAAGAATGTGATGTATGTGCCTGTGATTAATAAGAACTTAATCTCTGTATCAATGATAACTGATCAGGACCTGCACGTTGAATTCTTCAAGACATATTTTGTCATAAAGGACAACAAGATTGAACCAGTTGCATCAGGAGTGTGTGTGGGGAGCTTGTACATATTGAATGTCAAGAGCATGCCACATCAAGCTTTGGTTTCAACAAGACTGACAGCCGAAAATCTCTGGCACCAGAGATTCGGTCACCTTAACTTACAAGACCTCATGCTACTTCAAAGAAAAGGTATGTTCGATGGAATCCCTACTCTTCATAGTGTTTAGTTAGATTGTGATGGATGTGCATTAGGAAAAATGCAACATAAGAGAAGTGTGAATTTATAACACCCATATTGGGCTACGTCTCTGGGTCCAACTTCCAATGGTGACCACCTTATTAAAATTCTCAAGTGATCATTAAATCAAAATAAAAGCTTCAACTTGCAGAAATAACACTCCCATGTTCTCCAAAATGCTCAAAAACCCTTGTCTAGGCTCTTGTTGCACTAAAAAAGGCTCAAAATTGAGAAAAATATGCCCTTTGACCAAATTATCTACTAAACTACTCTACAATATCTCTCATCCATGTTAATTGTTCAAAAAAATGGGCCTTTGGCCCAACATTGGTGCATTGTATTGGGAAGATGAAGGTCCCAGGTTCGATCTGGTGGAGTCAGTAGTATTGGCGGGTTCATTGGATGTATATTAATATTATTTATTTATTGATTATTAGACTGCACCCTGTGATGCCTGTCGGTAGTTCTGTGGTAACAACATGGCCATGGGCATGGGTAGTGTTTCATGTGCCCCAACCCGCTCTTTCCATCATTGGTCTCCTACAGTATCACATAACCATGGGTCGTGGGTCAGAGGCCATGTGCCCACCCTTCACTTCTACGTTGGTCGTATCACATAATGGAATCAGGGATCAAGGCCTCACCTAACGTCCTTGCCTCTATTGCTTTTTGGTCATATAAAGGCCCATAAAACCATGGCTAGGACAGTCAGGCATGCTCTCCAACCAATCCCTCTCCACCAACCACCAATTCAATAAACTATAAATACAACGTGTCGACTATGTTATTTAATTCTCATGTTTGATGTAACAATAGTGCATTTGCTTCATTAGCAGGAGGTCGAGTGGTTGATTCCATCCGAGGCTGATCAGTCCATTCAACCAAAATTTGGCCTCATCCAAAGTGCCATGTAGCACCCTGGGATTGGGCCACGCGTCACTGTGATTCACCCACCTACGATACCTTCTACCCAATAATTTTGCACCACGTTCTCTCACATGATTGAACCACATGTTTGCTACTAATTGACCTAGCCCAGACGAGTCCATATTTCCATTTCATATCTGTATGCTGTTGTAATATCCCCAAATAGGGACTGCTCAACAATGCATGAAAGAATAACGGAGTTTTCAGAAGTATGTGCACTGAAATGAGTTTGCAGACCTTGGATCCCTTAGATCTGGATATCTAGTATCTAAATCCAAAAGGGAGCAAAAACAAATCAAACTAGGTGGTTTAAACAGATCTCCCACACCTAATATGGCTGGAAACACCCAAGAATGGGGCTGCAGCAATATGCAACAATACTACAGGAAAATAACGCACTTTTACAGAGCAATATCAGGAGGCCAATAGGAAGGTTGTACATTCATATATACTTCAGTAAATCAGATCCACAATGAGGCCCATACAATGTATAACAAGAAACTGAAGACAAGAATGGAAGAAATCCCTCAAAAAGAGGTGCTGCAACAAATGTATTGACTGCAAAAGGCTTGACAACATTATTTTATAGAGCAAACTATAGTAGTAGATTACAACTTAGATCTAGGACAAGATAATGCATGAACAGTCAGATATATGACAGATCCATACATTATAATGTATCTATTTTACATACCCCTTAAGGTTTTCCGCAATACATGAAGCACATGGAGTAGATCTGAGTTTTTATGCAGCAGATTTGCAGATCTATTCAGAATTTCTGAAGCATATACAACAGTATTCAGATCAGATCTGAATATGACATGGATAAGAACAGAAATCCATGGATCACCATAGTGAAGGGTAGATCCCCAACACTAGAGATCACTCCTCAATAGATGCCAAAACAACCTGCAACTTCCCTCCTTGCAGATAATGCAGTTCTGGAAGATAAACTATGCTGTAGACTTGAAGAACAGTTTGGTCTAATGCCAAGATGTAGATCTGAAGCTCCAAAGGTCAAAAACTCTCTTGCCAATGGGGAAGAATAATTTCCCACTGAAAATAAGTGCTATAATGGTCTAGATCTGAGTAGATCTAGCCTCCACTTGCTGCGACTTACAAGGACAACCAAATCCTCAACAGGATCTGAGTTGTAGGTGTAAGATGAAGCTTGGCAAAATGCCTGATAGTGGACAAGATCCAAAAAAAACTCTCCCAAGAGATAATCAATGGGAAGAGGTGGGATTCCCGATCAGGAACACCTAATTCTCTGCTAAACAACCAAGAGAATGATATATTTCTAAATAAACAATATATTCAGAAAATATGATAAACATCAACAACCCCTCTCTTGGTGCCATCCTCTTCCTTTTATAAGATAGAAGTCTTGCCAAACCCTAAACCATCTCAATGATTTAGCTCCTTTCACATGTGTCACCCCCAACTAAGACTATGTTGTGCATTAAGAAGGTTCCTTGCATCTAGACAGCGTTGCTGATTTGGTCTTGTTGACCCAATCAAGTGTCTCATTCCCTTTCACACATAAGGGTGTTTTATTAAGTTAGCCCAGATTTAACCTTGTTCACATGGGGCATTGATTTATTTACTTTTTCTTAGGAGTTTTCTTGATCCTCCTTTACAATTTTATTTATGAAACAGAAAACAAAACAAAATTGAATATTCCCATTAGCTTGGGCTAATTGGGAATATTATAGTCCTCCCCTCCAAAATGTTTCTTGTCCTCAAGCAACTGATAGGGTGAGTGTTGCAACTCCTTTCCTCCTCCTTTGATGACACCATCAAGAAATAAGCCTCCTCCATGAACTGAGTTTTTATCAAACCAATCCTCCATGAAATGTTTCTCCAATGTTCTTATGACATGAAAAAATTCCATCCCACAAGGAGTCAAAAACTCAAATGAAACATATATGGCTGAACCAATACTCTCCCTAAAACATGTAGCATATGGCACATAAAGAGTCTCCATTCCATGTGGTACATACATGGACCCCATCCTCATTCCATACATCCCCATGAAAAGGACAAGTACATCATCTATGTATGGAATAAAAACAATGTAAATACAAACATAAATATGAGCATGATGAGGTGGGTCATAGTCCCACATATGGTACCAGCACAGTGCATCTCCTGCCTACATCAGATCAAGGTTTGGTAAGTGGTTTCTCCACCACTTACTTGCTGCTCCATCCATCTCATATTTGCTGAAAGTGAGATGTATGTTTGGTGCCTTAGGGAAGCACCCATCATGAAAGAAAATCTTCTTTTGCACAACAAGGGAGTGGCCAAATTCAAAAACTTTAGTGGCCCACTATTTTCCATGAGATTTAAATGATACATTACTCTTTTGAAGAGTCATGACCTATATAAGAATGGTAAAAGAACATGTACAATCAGAAAATAAAACTTGTTTTACATGATCATATCCTTTACCAACAATGTCTCTCATACATATGGAATTGTGCATGAATCTCTCTCCTCTTTCAAAAGAAGGAAGAGATGGCTGAAATGACTCTTGCATAGAGTCCCTTAGCTGCCCCAAATCCACATACTTGATGCATTCTTTAAAATTCTGATGTAGCTCTCTTCCAAAACCTTCCCATTCAAAGCATCTCATGGTAGTATTATAGACCTCCATAGAATAGGTAGGGCTGAAACAGAACTCTTTGTGAGCCCTTTACAGCATCCTCTCCTTGAGCTTGGAGGCTTTAGGTAAGAAGACCCTATCATGATGATAGATGACTCCTTCATGGACTAGATATCCCTCTTCTTGCTGCTAGTCATCAAGCATCATACAAGTGTGAAGATTTTTGGAATAAGCCACCAATAGCTGGGATTTCCAATATAGATCTACACTCCCCAACAGTGACAGTGTTGATGATGCATCTACAGGAATGTATGTCATGTTGCTAATATCTTCCTTGAAATCTCCTATGTCAAAGGTGTATGTTGGAAGGACATACCTTCCATTCTTCTCCTCCAACAACGCAAAATCAGAAACAAAGGTGGGAAATGATGATAAGGGAAGAAAATCTCCCTCCTGCTTGAGCTTTCCCAAGCCTTCCAGTGCTGTAGATCTTCCTTCTAATGCTCCCATCCCTCCTGGATCTGAACTTGGAGCATCATGTTGTGAGATATATCCCACAAAAAACTGAATCAGGTGGCCTCCTAGGTGGTTTTCCACTAGATAGATGGGTCCCATGCAGAAATCTCATAAACATAAGAGATGGGACTGTAAGGTCCTTGCTTCCACTGCGCAAATGCATCTTTGTTATTTGTGTGGAAGTGTTAGGTGAGGGGTAGGTGTGCATGCCTTTAATCATTTGGACTTCACCACTTTTCTTGTCCACCCATTCCATTTGTAAGGCCTCCCAATCAGTGGTGAATTTTCCTAATGTAATCAACCACTGAACACCCAAAATAACATTGGTGTCTGGTATGTCAACCATAAAGAAGTGATCAACCAAAGTGTATGTACCCATGGTGACTGAAAGTGATGGGACATAATGCATGCACTACATATTTCTATCTCTGGGGACCAAGACAGAGAATCCGTCAAAGGTATCAGTGGGTATTTCCCTCCTCTGCACAAGATGGACATCAATGAAATTGTGAGTTGCCCCACTATTTGTTGTGAAACCAGCTCCAAAAAAATAGAAGAAAAGAGATATCAACGCCTTAGAAATAAGCCACTTCGAAGGCACAACCTCCAATACATTACATGAATGAAAAATTCTTGGATTGATACAAATTACAAAACCTCCTTCCTATATATAGGAGTCCAAGGGGCCACAATGAAATCCTAGTGGGGCCACAATGTAATCCTAGCCGACCTAACAATAATAATTTAAGGGCACAATAATAACAATATGGGGGTTACAGGGGTACAATAATAATAATAAAGGGGTTACACTAACAACAATAAGGGACTATACTAGTAATATAGGGACCTAACATGCCCCTCTCCTTCAAAAAAGTGTTGTCCTCAATGCTTGAGTAGCTCTGGGTGCTTCTGTATAAAATTCTCATCCTCCCATGTAGAATCTTCGGTGGGTAAGTTCTTCCACTTGATGAGATACTCTGAAATTGATCGATTCCGTAGTTGTCGAGTTCTTTTTTCTATGACTGCTTCAGGTTCCAATATGATCTTCCCTTCCCCATCAAGTTCTGGCAATACTGTTTGAACTGGAAGATTTTCACCTATAAACTTCTTTAAGCATGAAACATGGAACACTGGATGTACTCGCGAAGAAGCAGGAAGCTCCAATTTGTATGCCATAGTACCAATCTTTTGCAACACCTTGTAAGGACCATAGTACTTTGGCGATAATTTATTATCCTTCTTAGCTTGCTTGAGGGACATTTTTTTGTATGGTTGTAATCGTAAAAATACCCAGTCTCCTACATCAAAACTTCTCTCGCTGCGATGTTGATTTGCTTGTTGTTTCATTCGATTTTGTGCCAAATTCAGGCTATCCTTTAAGAGTCGGAGAACTTCTTGTTGATGCTCGATGTGATCTTCCACTACTTGAACCTTCGAATTTTCTCTTAAAGATGATGTTATGGATGGTGGATGATATCCATAAAGTGCCATAAATTGGGTGATTTTTGCTGCAGTATGGAAGGAAGTGTTATACCATCATTCAGTGAGAGGTAACCACTTGACCCATTATGTTTGTTAATCAGATACAAAACAATGAAGATATCCTTCCAAAAAAAAATTTACTATCTCAGTTACACCATCAGATTAAGGATGATAAGATGAGCTATGAGCTAATTGAGTACCCAAACAAGAAAATAACTCCCTCCAAAAATTTCCAGTAAAAATGGGATCTCTATCACTCGCAATAACCTTTGGGTTTCCATGTAGCTTTTGAATTGTTTTCATAAATTTGGTAGCAAGTGTACTAGCTTTAAATGGATGAGATAATGCACAAAAGTGTGCATACTTGGTAAGTCTATCAACTACCACCATAATGACACTCTTTCCTTCGGACTTAGGTAAACCTGTGATAAAATCCATTGAAATATCCTCCCAATGTTGACTTGGAATGGATAAAGGTTGTAGAAGAACCGAGGTCTTAATTGTCTCCAATTTATTCTGCTGGAAAACCAAACATTCCACCACAAACTTTTGAATATTAGATTTAAGTCCATCCCAAAAAAATTATTTCTTCACCTTGTGGTAAGTTTTTAAAAATCCTGAGTGTCCTCCTAAAGGAGAAGTGTGCAATTCCAAAAGAATATTTTGTTTTAGTTGGGAATTCTTACAAATATATAAGCGATCTTTGTACCATAAGGAATAATTTTTCCAACTAAATGTATCAGATGTACTAGGATCTTGCTGAAACTTTTGAATGAGTGTCCACACTTCTTCGTCCTTCTTCCATTCATCCCTTGCTTTGGTTATCCAATCTGGTTGGATAATAGAAATGGCACAAAGAAATGCCTCCACCTCTTCATTATTTCTTGAGAGTGCATCTGCAACAACATTTAGCTTCCCTTTTTTGTAGATTATTTCAAAGTCATAACCCAACATCTTTGTCACCCATTTTTGTTGCTCTTCTAAAGATAGTCTTTGTTCCAAAAAGTGTTTAAGACTATTATGATCATTTTTTACCTTGAAGTGTCTTCCCATTAGGTAAGGTCGCCATTTATTTAGTGCATGCAATATTGCTAACATTTCCTTCTCATAAATAGCTTTCTGTAAATACTTTCCTTTGTTTGGATGACTTTCAAAAGCAATGGGTCTTCCTTCCTGCATTAAAACAACACCAATTCCATTTCCTGAGGCATCACATTCCAAAATAAAGGTTTTTGTGAAGTATGGCGTAGCTAAGACTGGTGCTAGGCACATTGCCTCTTTAAGATGTTCAAATGCCTCAGTTGCTTCAGGAGTCCATGAAAATGCATCTTTCTTCAATAATGTTGTTAGAGGTGCTGCTATTCTCCCATAATTCTTAACAAACTTGTGATAATACCCTGTTAACCCGAGAAATCCTCACAACTGCTTTATGGTTGTGGGGACTTTCCATTCCTTAATGGATTTAATTTTGTTAGGGTCTACCATAACACCCTCGTGAGATACAATATGACCCAGATATTCCACCTCTTGTACATCAAAGAAACATTTGGATGCCTTTGCATATAATTGTTTCTCCTGAAATAGTTTGAGCACCCTGTCAACATGCTGAACATGATCCTTCCAAGACCTGCTATAGATTAGTATATCATCAAAAAATACTAGCACAATTTTTCTAAGGAAGGGTTTGAAAATGGAATTCATCAACACTTGAAATGTAGAAGGTGCATTGGTAAGGCCAAAAGGCGTGACCAAAAATTCATAATGACCCTCATGAGTTCGAAATGTTGTTTTTGGAAAAATAAATTGCTCCATGTAATTCATCTAATAATTCATCAATCACAGGAATGGGGAATTTATCTTTAATGGTGAGCTTATTGAGCTCCCTATAATCTGGACACATGTGCCATGATCCATCCTTCTTGTGTACCAATACTACAGGAGCAGAGAAAGAACTTTGACTAGCTTGAATTATACCAACCTCTAACATTTCTACATCATACGTTCAATTTCGCTCTTTTGGACATAAGGATATTTATAAAGCCTGATGTTTGGAGGAACACTTCCTGGAATCAAATTAATAGCATGATCATGATCACAAATAGGTGGGATTCCTTTGGGAGTTTCAAACACCCTGGAATGATTGTCCAAGACTTTTTGGAGATCTACAGAAATAGGTGATTTTGATGTTGGAACTTTTAGTGAGCATAATTGTGCAATTATACCTCATTGTTCTTTCTTTAGAAGATTTGTCATGACATTAGAGCTTATTATCTTTCCCGGCTTCCCTGCAATACCCCATAATTCGACTTACTTTCCTTCTGAAAAAAAATTCAAGAAAAGTTCTTGAAAATTAAAAGCTACCGTCCCCAAAGATTGTAACCACTATACTCCTAGTACAACATCAACACCTCCCATAGGAATGGAAAGCATTGGACTATTCAATACATATCCCCCCATGGTTAGCTTGATATTATGGCATTTTCCAGAGAAATTTATAGTTCCTCCATTTGCAACCATCACTTGACATTCTGGTGCTGGGTATAGGAAACAATTCAATTCCTTGGCTACCTTACAATGAATAAAATTATAGGTACTACCTGAATCAATCAACACTATTACCTTTTTCTTCTTGATATGTCCTTCTATCTTGAGAGTTTGAGGAGTGGTAATTCCTGCCAATGCATTACACGATATGGTCGGACTCATTTCTTCATCTTCTAGGGCTGGTTCCTGGTGTATATCCTCTTCTTGTTCATTTTCTTCTTCCTCTTCACAATCTATGCAAAATAATTTCTTCTCAGCACACTTATTACCTTTAGTGTATTTGCTATCACAAATGTAGCAAAGCCCTTTTGCTCTTTTTTCTTCCAATTGTTGTGGTGTCAACCTTGTAGGTTGTGGAAATTTAGGAGTAGAAACACTTCCATCTTTATAGAAGTGAGTGGTAGGATTCCTTGTAGCCATAATTTTACATTCAATTTTTCTTGCCAACCTGAATGCCTTATCCAATGAATCAAGTTCCAAAACGCGAACTTCATGTTGGATATTATCCTTTAAAGTACCTATGAAGAGATCAATCTCGTGTTCCTCTAAAATATCAGTTACCCTTATATTCAATTTTTGGAAGTCCTCAATGTGCTCCCCCACTGAACACTTTTGCTTGAGATTTATCAATTGGCTAAAGAAAGTGTTGCTCTTTGTATCCTCATAATGTGCTATCATTTCCTCCGTAAAAATTGACTAAGTGACAATTTTTTTACGGGAGCAAAGCCATCGATACCATACAAATGTATTTTGTTCTAAATGTAAAGTTGCAATGCGTACCTTTTGTGTGTTTTGCACATTATGGAGATCAAAATATTGCTCCATCTGTAGTATCCATGTTACAGGATCCTTTCCATCAAACTTCCTCATATCCATTTTTGGAATATGATGGTTCTTCCCTCCAACAGTAGAGTTTATGAAATCACGATTAACATTTATTTTGTTCTCATCATGAGTTTCCTCTACTATCTTTTCACCATTAGGAAACATTTCTTGTATCAACTTTGTCAAACCTTCCATGTCTGCTTTTAGATCATTCTTCATGTTTTCCATATTAGCTTCCATGTCATCCATCTTAGATTCCATGCCAGCTTCCATGCCATCCATCTTAGCTTCCATGTCATTCTTCAAACCATCCATCTTAGATTCCACGCCTTTCTTCAAAACTTCCATATCATTTTTTGTTGCTCTTTGCGAGAGCGAAATTTGTTGCACTTGCTCTTGTAATTTTGATATGTCATGTTGCCATTCTTCGTCTTCATGAGTCATAGTAGAGTCTTCTAAAGGCTTAATGGGTGTTGAATTCTTTTTAGGGGCCATTTTAGAAACCAATACTGATATCTATTCTACAATATGCCCTTGGAATCAATTCAACTTGATTCTTCAAACAAGACTTATGCAATTCAGAAAAAAAAAATACACACCTTTTACTTGCTTTTGCAGAGCTCTATATTGAAATTGAATTATCTTTATAATTGAAGATCCTCAATATCTGAAATTTGGCCCTGTAGTAGTCCTTTGAAGCTTCTTTCAAATTCCACAGGTCTGACTTGATTTGGATTTTTCAAGTCAAATTTATTTCCAATGTCCCACAATGACCTAATTATGGACTGGTTCAGTAGAGCGAAATTGTATGACTTGCCATGTGTCACTATTTTCTCCTTTGGTTCTAAAATTTATAAACAAGAAACTACAGTCCACGTACTTCCAGCCAATTTTTACAGAATTCCAATCCGATGCTCAGAGGGAGAGTTATGAAGATTTTCTCTTGATCACCTCTTTGAGATAAAATTAGGGAGCCTGAAAAATACCTAACTTCCACAAATCATATCTCCGAAAATATTTCGAAACAAGCTCTAACATTTTGCGATGATGTTCCTCAGGATCTCGGCTTCGCGCTTTAACAATTTCCGCTTCTGAACCTTCGTAGAAAAAAAGTTATAGCGGAAATGTCGCAATGACCTGTTTAAGTGAAATTCAGGAGCCTGCAAAAAGCCCTACATTCCACAGATCATATATCCGAAAATATTGCAAACAAAGCTCTAAAATGTTGCGAAAATGTTCCTCGGGATTTTGGCGTCGCACCCTAAAAATTTCAGCTTCTGAACCTTTGTAGAAAAAAAGTTATAGCGAAAATGCCACGATGACATGTTTGGAGCAGAGAAACCCTAGAATCCAAAGCTCTGATACCAAATGTTGTGAAACCAGCTCCAAAAAATAGAAGAATAGATATATCAATGCCTTAGAAATAAGCCATTTCGATGGGGCAACCTCCAATACATTACATGAATGAACAATTCTTGGATTGATACAAATTACAAAACCTCCTATCTATATATAGGAGTCCATGGGGCCACAATGTAATCCTAGCCGACCTAACAATAATAATTTAAGGGCACAATAATAACAATATGGGGGCTACAAGGGTACAATAATAACAATAATGGGGTTACACTAACAACAATAAGGGACTATACTAGTAATATAGGGGCCTAACACTATCAATAAGAACAGAAACCCTCTGATTTAAAATGGAGCCTTGAACCCTCAAGGTCAAATATTTTGGTACCCCTCTCAAAGAGGCAAGAGCCCCTCCAATAGGAGAAAATGCTCCCTCCCAATCTCCTGATAAAGTGGGCTCACCTTCTGCCATGTCAGCGTTGTGACCTCTCCTTGGCTCCTCTTCTTCTTCTTCCTCCTCAACATCAGAGAAGACCTAAATATAATGTGCTTTCCCAGCAGCACATCTATGTCCAGGTGCCCATGGTTCTTGGGCAAGTGAAACATAGCTTCTTCTTCCGCAGATCTCTTCGGACTTCTATGTCAAGAGGCTTTATAAAAGTGCTCTCCTTGGAAGGAGCAGCTTTCTCTCCCTTTCCCTTAGAGGGAAAAGAGGGCTTGTGCTGAAAGTTTTCCTTTGCTTTTGGAAAGGCATCTTGAAGATCTCTAGCCCTCTCAATAGAATCATGCAGGGTAGTGGGCTTGGTAGATTTTACCAACCCATGAAGAGGCTCATCTAAGCCATCGATGAACATATACACCCTCTTTGCTGCAGATAAACCAGGAACCAAGACAGATAATCTTAGAAACTCAGAAATGTAAGATTTTGTGTTACCTGATTGCTTCAACTTGGCAAGGCTTATTAAAGGTGATTTTGGATCCCTTCTATCAAACCTCTCCACCAATATTCTAGTGAACTCTGAATAAGTGGTCACATTAGAATGACCCAATGTAGACAACCCATGGAACCACTAGTTGTGTGCTTCACCTTCAAAGTGTAGCGCTACAATCTTGATGGCCTCCACTTCTGGAACCTTGTTCAACTCGAAGTAGATATCAAGCTTTTCTACCCATGATTTGGAAGAACAATCTACCCAGAAAGCTCTGGCATGTCTCATCACTAGAATGATCAACCAGTGAACCAGCCACAAGTTCCATAGTGTTCTAAAATGCCTACCTTTCATCAAATTTTTCTTCCAAATCATGGGTAGAAAAGCTTGATATCTACTTCTAGTTGAACAAGGTTCGAGAAGTGGAGGCCATCAAGATTGTAGCGCTGCACTTTGAAGGTGAAGCACACAACTAGTGGTTCCATGGGTTGTCTACATTGGGTCATTCTAATGTGACCACTTATTCAGAGTTCACTAGAATATTGGTGGAGAGGTTTGATAGAAGGGATCCAAAGGGATAGAAAGGTAGGCATTGTAGAACACTATGGAACTTGTGGCTGGTTCAATGGTTGATCATTCTAGTGATGAGACATGCCAGAGCTTTATCCAAGATGAAATATCTAAGGAGATTCTTTGATTCTGTCCAATCTCATCTCTTTTATCTCTCTAGCAAGATCCTGCATGGATCTCCAAAGGATCTTTGCAAAGTCCTTTCCTTCTTCATCACTTCTAGATTCAGG
>JAXQQM020072690.1:0-92803 GCA_034641835.2 Pinus albicaulis | reverse complement strand
TTTTCCTTCTGTTGTAGCCGCTACAACACCACCCAAAATTTTGGGTATATTTAAAATTTCGGGTTCCCCATCTGCTCGCTTAGGCATTTGAGTCTTTAACCCGATCTGCAATCAACTACATCCCAGTGACCTATCCCCAACCCCTCATGAGTTGTCTCGCCATCATGATCGAGTGTCCTTATTGCAATCACGCCTTATGTGGGGAGGATCATCCAGCGTGCGCCCGAACACTCTTGTCGCAATCGCGCCATATGTAATGAGATTGACATGCATATGTTTGAATAGAAACCTTTCTTGTATCGATCATTAATAGCTCCCTCGCCATGGGTCATTAAGCAAGTTTTTTGAATACCTCTCTTATGCTCATTGGTCTCATATGTTTTATCTAGGGACACCTTTTGCGAAGAATAACTATGAACTGATTAATGTGATGTTGTTTATGCAGGTCAATCCCCGACAAATAAACTCATCAATGATTTTCATGGCACTGAGGGAATAAGATTAAGCTCAATGACAAGGATGCACCCACAAGTGTGGTGGAAGAGCAAGTTAACATTTTCAGAGGGATGATGATGTGTCGTGTGTTCATTCACTCAAAGAAACAAGGAGGCACTGGGCACTAGGAAAATATTATGATAACACCATTGATATTAAAAGATAAGGGTTTCTCGCATCATTAATGGAGGTGCCATCTCAAGAATGCACATTTTGATGTTGGCAAGACAATGACACAGCAAAAGGGGTTTCTTCTATCTTCCGCAGTTGAATGAAATGGTTCACGAGTTTGAAATGCGTCTTGATAAACATCGAAGAGGTCATCACTGTAAATTTGGTGATTCAGTTTGAATTTTCTCCTTTCAGTACCTCCTCATCCATCAAAGTATAGAGGTAGAGATGATTGTTCAGGAAATTGGTACGTTAATAGTGTTGGCGCAATTTCAAATATCTAAATGTACCTTTGGGAAGCAAGTTTTTGTCAAACCCCAAGCTACACGGTGGGTGCGAAAGTTATGGTTTTATACAATTAAACCAAGGCAAATTCATGGGGTTTCAAAGCCATGAGAGATCGCGGGGCAAAATTATGTGAAGACATTATAAGTTGGAGCACTTTCGATGGACCAAGGTGACAATTTGACACATTAAGTCAAGGCGCAAATGCATACGGTTTCCAAACCATAGGGAGGAGCAAAATCATGTAAAACTATAAGAAAGACGTTACCATGGGACTCGAATATGTTATGTCGAGGTTTCCAACTTATGCAAAAGGTTTGGTCTCGACATGACAGCAGATATAATGATGACTATGGCGCATTGCATGATGTACAACTATGTTTTACGACCGCCGAGAGAAACATTACAGTTAGGACCGATACTTCTATGCCTAAGTCGTATGTTAAAATGTTTGAGGCATATATATATATATATATATATATATATGGTGGTCAAAGCTACAACTAAAACCCGGGTCCAAAATTATGCGAAAAGTCATTATGATTTGATGTCGAGGGCAGTTTTCTGCAACTTCACATTTGAAACCCAACGCAAAACGTGCATGGACACGTTGCATGGGATCCAACGTTGATGGCAAGCTGTTGTTTGACAGCAACTATATAATGGTCGAAGGTTTATTTTTAAAAACTTAGAGCGGGAGCAAATGTCGATGACATGTTTCAAGCGGTCAAATTTCATGTTCAAAACGCGTACAAGTGGACGTGGACGCAACGGCGTTGATGACTGACGTTTCATCCCATGACGATTGGAGAAGGCGCATGTGTATCTGTATATCGGTCAAACCTCATATGGACGCGAAGGCTCCCATGCATGACAACCGATGTAAAAGGGTCGCACGTGCCCGGTTTTCAGATTACGGTAAATATTTCGAGCCATATGTATACACGTCGATCACATTTATAAACATTAAGCAGAACTTTGGTGGCAACGTATAATAGCCATGGTGCGAGAACGGCCGAAAGGAGAACAGAGCGACGTTGTTAAGGGTGCAGCCTTACGACTTTGTGGGAGGAGATGAGTCAGTTTGCCACCATGGAGCTGACTGTTAAATATTTATATCTGCACGGAGCCAACGTAATCGTTGATGTATATATGTGGCAGTCGACTTTTCAACGCAAGAATGGAGCGAGATATTATGACGGTCACATAGTGGTAATGTTATGATACGGGTGGTGCGATATATGGATATCATTGCCATGTTTTGAACAATGTAGAGCGACGGTGTTGCCGGAGGAGGTCGGGTCTTTTTTGTTTTTTTCCATTTGTATTCCCTGCATGCAAGAACACAAAACCAGTTGCTGCTAGAACGCCCAGCCCTTTTCGGCATATAGAGCGAAACTTCCTCCCGGCATAAGGAGTCAAGGATAAGAAAGTTTTCCTCTACGCTGATGGTGGTATATTTTCCGGACACGTGTATGGTCAATAGAGATGGTGCGCTGTCACCAATCTCTTACATATACACCTCGGATCTATTAAGCAGTGCAGGGTATAGTTTCGAACGGGATAGAGATTATTGATACGGGTTTGTTATTTACAAGCCGGCTGTTAAATACACCACCGACGCCGAGCCAAACGCCATTTGCACAACCGAGTGCCTACATATGCGTAAATCAAGTTCCGGTTTTGAGATTTCTAAACACTGTCAGCGCCCATTTAGACAAAATCAGCTCCGCTCCGATCCCTGCGTTAACGCAACCACGATATTCGGCATGAGTGTTACGTGCATTCATAGTGATTTTTTTTTCTGTCAGATTGCACAGAAATGAAGAGAGGCATGTGATACGCTGTTTTACTAAGCGTCTAGAACATATCTTATAACGCCGGTTTTAATGTACGCTGGAAACTTTGGCCCATGATACACAGCGTCTCCGCAGTGCTGCCCATCACGAAGATGATCGATTCATTGAATGCTGCTGATCATCAGACCGCAGGCCGACCTCCCACACATATGTGCGCCTTAAGCAAAATGCGACTACGCGACCATGACAGGTCGCAGCTCAGCCCAGGTCGCTGAGTCGCAGCATGCCCAAAACTAATAAGGTGCGACCTGCCAACGAATGCGACTATGCGACCCCATTGAGTCGCAAGTCGGTGTGAAAAGGACGAAGTGCGACCCTGCGACCCTTTTGAGATCGCGACCCACGCAAAGATGAAGTCGCGCGACCCCATGAGTCGCTGGGTCGCAAATCCATAGAGCCAAACAAAATGCGACTTGGTGGTAATGATGACCATGCGACTCTTGCTTTGCGCTAGTTTTTCCAAATGATGTTGTGGAGAAATAGCATGGTGAGCAGATCCCAGACATGCGATAAGAGGGCGAGTGAGTAAATATAATATTACTAGATTCTCAGTCGCTGCCCATACGTATGAAGTAATATGGGAAAAGGCAGCGCATCTCAGATGAGGCAAAGTCGAAGCCTTTTGGTCTCCTTTGATTACAAATTCATCAAAGAGTCATGTTGGGAAATGACCAAAGAAATTTAAATAGTGTCCAAGCAGCGGGATATCATGTAATCGTGTGTTATATGATGTCTGTACTTCAAACAATTTTATTTCCACTGAAGAGGCCGGCAACAATATATTGCGCTTCAAAATGTTTCTGTTTCCATTGGAAATCTCAGAGCATTATTTGTAAAGACTGAATAACAAAGGTATATATAGGAACGCGTGTGAAGAGAATGAAAGAGTGGGGAAAATGAAAGAGTTTTTCTCCTCATCGACCCACAAAAGGCCTTTCTACTCTTATTTGCAACGAACCAACGCATGGACATGTTGCATGGAAACAAATGTCGATGGCAGGTGTTCTTGCCGTAAAAGGGAAAAGTTTGGCTAAAGATATCTATGTCGCACAAAATGCAGAAGGTTCAGGTCCGGCTCCATTTGACTGTTGGCTATGTTTGCGAGGGATCAAACAATGGCTCTGCGTATTGAGAAACAACAGGAGAACGCAAGGAAGGCTACCGAAGTTTATCATCTCATCCTCTAATTGAGAAACGATATTATGCTGGTTTTCTTGGCCACCCAGGGGTCTTAATTTATTGTTGTTTGTTCTTCGCTCTTGCAAATTAATTAAATGCCTTTAACATTGTTATTTTTTTCAATCATGGAGATGTGTGACCTATGTTGTTTTATTGCAGGAAGAACCTCTCAGTCCGCATAATGAGCCAGAGTCTGCCTCAGCAAACAAGGGACCTTCTCAAAACAGGTCGCAGAGGTCGCCAGGTCGCTAAGTCGCACTCCCTGTCAAAAGCCCGACGGCGCGACCTAGTGACCCAGCGACGAGGGCACAGGTCGCAAATCTGCCTAGGTCGCAAGTCGCATATCTGCCGAGGTCGCAGGTCGCACGACTACCCAAGGTCGCAGGTCGCAACATCTGCCGAGGTCGTAGGTCGCAAATCCAATGAGGTCGCAGGTCGCACATTGCCCCGGGTCGCAAGTCGCAGAGGTCGCCAGGTCGCGAAGTCGCACCCCTTGGTAAATGCCCGACAGCGCGACCCAACGACCCAGCGACTAGGTCGCAGGTCGCAACAACAGCTCAGGTCGCAGGTCACAAAAAATACTGGGTCGCAAGGAAGCCCAACCATCGGGAAGCTGAAAAGTCAGGAACCCCAGAGGGCAAGCTTTGCCCTATAAATACTTCCTTCGGGAACTTGCAAAAGGCTTTTTCTTTTTGGAAGACTCAAGAGCTACATTGTATTGTATTGAAAGACCATATTCTTAGACATATGAATACGAATACTTGCTAAAACCCCTTTGTCGGATGATGTATTTTGCTGTGACAGCACTATGTGTATTTCTTGAACAGTTTCAGAACATCCTATGATTAATGAAACTGCATTTCTAATAATATCATTTATGCATCATGTTTATCTATGCTTGTGTTAATGATGTTCAGTTTTATCGCTTTCTAAATGGATGTTAATACCTTTGTCTATTAGCATTTCGTTTTATCTTTCGGAAGTAAGGAGGAATCTTGCCATTAAGAACTATTTCTTCTGTGGTAAGATACCTTGCAAGCATGACCCCAAAGACGTGCCGTTAACTGCATCTCTTCGGGCGTATGTGTTTTATTCATTCTCTTGCTACGCATAGTTTTGTAGACATGTTCCATGCATCAATCATGTATTTCGTATCCTATGAATAAGTGTGTGTCCGCAGGTTTAATCAGGTTCTTTTGAGACCAGAAGGGAAGGCGTCTTAAGCGGTAGCCGGACCCACACCCCGGATGGGATCCCTATTCCAAAATGGCTGTCTGTAAGGTCCAATTGGGACTTTCTACCGGGGAGATCCCCTACCGTTGGCTGCACAAATTTTTCCCGTCAACAAATCCCCTGCTTTCATTTTTGTTGTATTTGTTTCATGAGATCCCATCCTGCTGCTCGAATATGGCACGAGGGCAGATTGGATGAAGAGATATTTTGTTAAACCAGCCTATGGTTGGGTGGAACGTGGAAGTCCCAAACCTCGGCTAGCCTTGCATTCCTTATGAAGAGCTTCTTCTACTTGGTATTTCGTGTGTAAATGTATTGGTTCATATGGTATTTATGGCTATCATATCCGCGTTATTTATGTTGTTTTTATGCTAGTTAAAAGTATGTTTTATGAAAGTGATGATGTATGACTTTATGTTGGGCCGTGAATACGACCACTTTTTAACACTTATTTCCATCCATTTTTTACTCTTTCTTTATCATGTCATTTATTATAATTTATCATATAAATCCATTTTATAATGATTTATGCTCTTATGGATGAATATTATTTATTCTCCTTTATTTTTAATAAATTGATGATTATTATGCATGATTTTATCAATAATAGTTTATTAATATATTTTTTAATGTATCACCATTTTAGACTCTAAGATATTTGCTAGATTGAAGATTTGATCTCCAAATCATCATCAAATAGCCCCAACTCGTAAATTACGGAATAAGAAGTAGATCAAGCAGGGTTGAGATTCGGGAAAATGAAGAAGAATCGAAGATCCGGAACATGGGTTTTGTCCCAAACGGGCCCAATTAACTTTGAGAAGGTCAGCTTTGCCCAAATTTGGCTTGTATTGAGAGAAACGAGGGTTCTTTGAGCACGATTTTCTCATATTTGTTGTTGTGGCCGTCCTCCGAATCTCACTTAAAGCCAAATTTTATTGCTTCGTTGAAATATCATAAAATATATTTCTTCGGTTGACTGCTGTTGGGAAAATCCAATATTGTTATGGGAGATCATATTTTCTATTTAATTTCTCTTCCCTTTCCCCGATTATAAAATGAGAGCATGTATCAGGTATCAGAGAACAATGGATGATTATTGAATTCCTCAGTAACACCGTAATTGACTTTGATCAAATAGCAAATCGATGTAAAAGCTTATTCATGTTTGATTAATACAAAGAGTGGTTTCCTTGCTCCATTTCGGTTCGCAGAAATGGGGCCGGCGCTTTTCACTGTGGTTGAGGGGTCTGGACTCGGTGAGGCCGATCCGCCTTGTATTTCTATTCTTTTTATTTCGTTGTGTGATACACTGTATCGTCGTTGGATTGAATTCAGATTTGATGTATACGTTGCACTACTATTCTATCTTAGCAAGGATCGTATTTACTATCTTATTCATCTTGCTATCTTTTATAAAGCGTCGTTGTTCCAATATTTATGATTCATTCCAATGAACTCGTTTCATAGTCTGCCGTCGACAGATTGAGCATAAGATTAGTTCGACGCATTAGAATTAGAATTGTTGTTCATATTTTTGTTCCATTTCTCATGACAGTTTATTTCTGATTCATAGCTTCGTATTAGCAAATAGATGAGTTACAATTGGTATGCATAGGAGTTACAAGATTGTTGTTCCTTTTTAGCTCTTATAGCCTTCTTTCAGTTTATCTTTATCAAGCAAGTAGTTTGGTTCGATTTCATTTCCTTGGCTTGTTTTAAGATCACCAACCGTAGAGGAAAGAGGTTATTGCTCCCAAGTCCCCAAATTGGTTATCTTGCACCACATTCAGGAAAGAGTTATTGCTACCGTATCCCCGATTGATGTTCCTGCGGCCTGATTTAGTTAAGGTTTCAATTTATGTTATTGCAATTAGATTCCTTTACAAGCATTTCTTTATTCTTGACTTAGAATTTCAGACTACATCTTCACAAAAGATTGCTCTGATGAATTGGGTGGGCCTCTCGTGATATACACTTCAGCTGTACCCGCTCATAGATTGATAATTAATGTGAGATAAATAGGCGTTAAAAAACACCTTTTTATGACTCAACATTTTGGCGCCGTTGCCATAGAGAGTGTATGCTATTTAGAAGGAGTACGATGAACATTTTAACCTTTTTCTCTCATTTCTGAAGAATTTGGCTAGAAGATCAAAGATATGAACTGCACCGAGCAAGGAACATACTTGCTCACCGCCCGCTTCACAAGCACTGGGTAAATTTCTTTCTTTAGGTAGGAATGAAGACTTGTTCTTTTGAATGACTAGAAAATATAAACAAGACAAAATTCCTCCCAAACCTAAAAACCTAAGGACCGGTGACTCCGGGGAGAAGGACCTTATTGACGAAATTCTTACAGAAAACTCAATCTCAAAATTTATTAGTAGGACCTAGGAAAGTTATTTCTAGACAACTCATTGGGGTTCTCTGTGCCACTGCAGAATCACCATCTATTTTGGCCGGTGTACATAGCCAAACAAGAGATCGAGCAAGATTCTCAAGAAATCGAGAATTTTCTGCTCAATTTTTACAAGAAGGTTGTGCTGGTTTCTCATACCCTACTATTTATCAACATGCATTTTTCAAATTTGAGTATGAGTAGAGGCCTTAATTTGGAATGGCTCCACCGGGGAATACTCTTATACATAAGAATATTCGATTTTTCAAAGAAGAGTACATTAGTGGAGAAAATAAAATAAAATAAGGAAATAAACACATTTTTTTTATATTATTATTTTTACTTTTGTAAAAATAGTTGTTTTGTTGCAACACGCCGTGAAATAAAAATTGATGATAAATATTCTAATTTATTTGTGTAGATGAATTATACTAAAAATAACAATTCTACAACACTCATATTCATTTTTATCATCAATATGAAAAAAATTGTTCAATATCATGGTTTGCGTTCGATGAAATTCCTAAAAACATAGTTGGGACAAATATGTTTTGGGGGACTTAAATTGAATATTTTTAAAAATTGTTTCTATCCTTAGTATCCCTTGATGTCTACTTTCCAACCCAATTTGAATCACTCCATTTGGATTTGAAACGGAAAAGTTAGAACCAAAATATCAGATAAGGTGTCTAGTAGGCAGCCAAGAACATAATTGGGACAAATGGGCTTTTAGAGGTCAAAAATGACTATATTTTTAAAACATTTTTCTATGGTAGATTCCCCATGAATATAGTTTACAACGCAATTTGAATCACTCAATTTCGATATCATATGAGGAATTTATGACTAAAATACCGACCGCATATTATAAATCAACATTCTTGAAACTCGTGTTCTCAGCTTGTTCATTAACGCATTTGACCCATCAATTCTTCTTGTCTTCAAAACTGTTTATTGAGATAAATAAATTAATATACTTTAATCTCCAATTTGAATCGGTTCAATCCGCTATCAAACGAAAAATTTATGCTTGAAATATCAATTGTTGGTATGAGCTGGAAATCGAAAATGACTCTATTATGCAAAGGTTCTAAGAAAATTTTAAATATATAATTGTGACATAGAATTTCTTCTTAAAAACCCGTTTCTATTGGAGATAAAAATCTGAATTAGCTTCCTTGGCTTTGAAATCACTCAAATCGGACGTAAAAACAAAGAAGGTATGATTAAAACACTACTAGTTAGTATAGTCGACCACCGCTCTCCCGCAGACAAATAAAATTTGTTTTATTTTTTCCATGGATTTGTTCTACACCGCAGTAACTACTGCTAGTTTTTTGCATAATTATTGATTAAGGGAGTCCTACACTCTCTATTATTTAATGTTTTATTGCGTAGACACTCGTTGTGTCTTAAGAATAAAGAAGGTCAATTTATGGACGAGTGATTCGTGGAAAGAAATTTTAGTGAAACAAGGGCATTTCACCCAAGCTCATTATCTAACATATTCATAACAAGAATAAAATGAAAAATTTGTTTCCATTTGAAAATTCATGTCACCGCCGCTAAACAATTTTCTTCAAAAGATCATCCATTAATAGATTTGATATTATCTTAGAAATAACATCATAGTCATGGTAACTTAATAAAGTGTTATTTCTTTTCTCGATTTCTTTTATGTTTTTGAAGTTTCAGTGTTAATCTCTTCAAATTATACTGCCTAGTGGAAATTGAACAATAAAGACCCCACCATGCAAGTTTCAATTGCAAGGCACCGCAGCAACAATTTCGTAAAAAAATACTTTTTCTCAAACTCCCATACAAACTTTCCTTTCTACTTGATTGGATTTGCTTGGCAATGGATTGCATATTAGCTTTGTTCTTTCCTCTATTTTTTCTTTTTTTTCTTTTTTAGCGTGTTTATATTTGTTTGTTGTCTTTTATGGGACAAATATTGTTCCTCCTAAGGAACAACAGCTTGTTTCTCTTACAGCGTTAAGGCGATAAGTATTTTCGTTGTTCCTTCCAAAAGGAACAACATTTTCGTTAATTAGTTTTTCTTTGTTATTTTAAAAAGAACAACATGCATGATTTTGTTGTTCCCTTCAAAAGGAACAACACCACTCATTTTTTTTATTGTTCCTTTCAAAAGGAACATCATCAGCTGCTTTTGTTGTTCCTCTAAAGGAACAATGCTTTGTTGTTCCCTCTAAAAGGAACATCACCGAATCGTCGGCGGTTTCTTTCCAACAACATTTTCGGCAGATTGTTTTTACTTATTCCTTTCCAAAGGAACATCACTTTTTTGAGTGCATTTTTCTTGTTTTTTAAAACAACATTTTTAGAATTTTTATTGAATTTTTCATGTTTTTTTGAAAGACAAACATGTTAAATTTATGGAAAGATACACAAATTAGAGCTTACATCGTAATCGCTAGTATAGTCAATTTTTAAGAAAGTTTTTTAGTAATGATAAGAAAAAAAGAAAGGGACATAATCAATAACATCATTTTATGTCTTACTACCACTAAAGTCATATGATCGATTATATTTATCATGTTGGTTCTTTCCCATATTTTATAACTTTGTTTGATTTTTACTTATGGAGTAAGAACAAGGGCATATTCTTTTTCTATCGAGCTGTTCAAACTTCTTCCACCATCCCTACTCTTAAGGAGTGCTTCGAGCCATCCTTTATGAATAACAACAAGAAAGTTCTATATGAAAAGAAAAATATTTACATATTTCATTAATAATTTTATAATTTGCGATGGAGTGACAGTGGGTCACGTCAAGAGTCTACTACCATGTTCATAAGGAAGCAAGGAAGTGGCATTCCCATCACAGCCACCAAATCGTAGATATGGTCCAATGGAAAATTGAAAAAATTAAGAAGTCCTTGGAACAAGGAGGTCTCATCACGAGCCAACCTCGCCCACTTTTCACTTCTTCCCGTTGAATGGCATTGTGATTTATCCGGGTCACCAAGCCAGTGGCCTTGGTTATGACAATTAACAAGCACTTCCTCAACATAAATAAAGGACAATGGTTCCAAGGGTGAGAGAGAAACTCTATCAAGGTTATGGACACCTCAGGGCAACAGAAAGCTCAGCTCTGGATGGTATTGGAGTCACATTTATACACATAAATAACAATATTAAACCCTTTTTTCCTTATATCTCTATTTAAATATCGTATGAAAGTATGAATCCTTAACCTTTGATTTTTGAACCTATTATACATGAAAATTATCATAAATCGACTTAGTTATTAGTTTAAGTGGGTAATAAACGCATTTTTACTTATGTTTATCTTAAGTTGTCCCTTATCCTTATCCTTGAATCATTACAAAACGCTTCTATATCCGTTACGATTGACTACATGCATGAATTTCAGAAAGAATGCTATAATTTTCTATTGATTTTATCATAAATATGTATGCCTTTCCATGATGTACAATTGTCGGCAATACGTCGCTTTTCATTTTATTTATTTGCCACAATATTGATATCGTATTTACAAAAAAATTTACTTGAACTTTTTTATGCATCTTATCTGCTGTCTCCAAATCAGTCTATGGGATTCAAGAAAATTGCATACGTATCAGATTGTTGAAGGTAGAGAACAACGAGTATGGGGGAAAATTCTATTCGCAGCATGACCACACTATTGTAATTAATGTCAAGGCCATGAACGTTACTGAATTTTTTAGACATGATGTGTTTCCGCATGGCTTCACCTGCATCACTTTCGCATTCGCCTGCCCCTACATCGCCACAAAGGCCAGCTCCTACACATGTCATTCCACATTTTTCGCAGGTAACACTTGAGGTAAAATAGCATAATTTTCTTGATTTATTATGAATTAGGGAGAATTTCATGAAAATCCATTGAGCATTATTTATCATCATTCATTCCACCATCTTTACCACTTTCCATTTTTTTAGACATATCTCATTTCAGCTTTGGGGAGTGTTGATTTTCATTTCTTTCTCAGGATCATGTCAATCATATTTTATTCATCCATGGATATTCTTATTCATCCTCAACACTCTTTATTCCATGTTGTTTTACACCAAGCATCGTATTTCAACATTGTAGCAACCACCTCTCTCTTTTGTTTTCTAAAGATTGCATGAGGACATGCTAATTCTTCAAATTTGAATTGCTACACATGATGGATGTTTTCTACTTTCTTTCTCGTTTAAGGCATACATTTTCATTTTTATACAAGTGTTAAATTGATTGCATATATCTTCAAACTATTAATCGATTTTTTGTGATTTCTAGATAACAAAGAAGATAATTTCATGCTAAATTAGTTCATAAAATTTCAAAAATTATGCACTATCACCTACAACCATTTTTTTTATATCTCATGATCCGTGCATCAAAATGATATAATTTTTGGAGAAAGGTTAATGAAGTTTGTTGTTACTTATGTTGCATTTTTTCCCCGCAACTTCATATACATATAGTTGAATGTCAACTGTAGTGCAATTGGTATGCCTTTATCAAGATTTGCTAAAATTGAATTTTCATTATTTGAGGAAAAATTCATTTGTTCATCCATTTCATGAGTTGGGATGAACAATTTTCTTTACTGTTAACACATGGATTTTGTTCTTTGCTGTATGAGGACATGCAATATATTCGGGCTAGTGTTGGGTTCCCCCGAATATGACCACTTTTTAACACTTATTTCATCCATTTTACTCTTCTTTATCATGTCATTTATTATAATTTATCATATAAATCCATTTACAATGATTTGTGCTCTTATGGATGAATATTATTTACTCTCCTTATTTTTAATAAATTGATGATTATTATGCATGATTTTATCAATAATGGTTTATTAATATATTTTGTAATATCACTCACCATTTTAGCCTCCAAGATATTTGCCGTATCAACATTTGATCTCTCAAATCATCATCAAATATTCCAACTCGTAAATTCGCCGGAATAAGAAGTGACCGTTTTTTCGGTTGAGCTTCCGGGAAAATGAAGAAGAATCGAAAATAAGGAACATGGGTTTTGGTCTTAATGGGCCCAATTAACTTTAACAAGAGAAACTATTTCGCCTCCAAATCTCTACTGTATCGAGAGAAACAAGTAGGTTCTTTTTCGAGCATCGATTTTCTCGCATTTGTCACAAGGCTGCCCTCCAAATCTCTACCGTAAAGCCAAATTCTGTTTTTGTTGAAATATTGTTGTAAAGATATCGGTTGATAAAGTTGTTGGGAAAAATCCAGAAATATTTTTATGGGAGATCATATTTGCTATTTAAATTTTCTTCCTTCTCGATTATAAAAGGAGAGCATGTATTTCGTGGTATCGGAGAACAATGGATGACATTTAATTTCTAACACTCCGTAATTCCTTGAATCTTGTGATCAAAGAGAAATTGATGTAAAATCTATTCATGTTTGATTAATACAAAGAGGCTTCTCGTTCCATTTCTCAAGTTCTTTCGCAGCCCGGGGGCCGCTTTCACTCCAAGTGGTCGAGGGCCCGACCGGCAGAGATCCGTCAAGCGTATTTCTATTCTTTTATTTCGTCAGGTGATAATTGCATTGTTGTTGGATTGAATTCATATTTGATGTATACGTTGCATCGCTATTCTATCTTAGCAAGGATCGTATTTACTATCTTATTCATTCTGCTATCTTTTTATAAATAATCGTTGTTCCATTGATTTATGATTCATTCCAATGAACTATTTCATAGTTCTGGTCATTTACTGATTGCATATTGAGATTAGTCAGTTCGATTGCATTAGAATTATACTTTTTGTTCATATTGTTGTTCCATTTCTTTTTATTGTTTATTTCTCGATTCATAGCTTCAGATTAGCAACATGAGTTACAATTGGTATGCATGTTGTGGAGTTACAAGATTGTCGTTCTTTAGCCTTTGTATTCCTTTCATTATCTTTATCAATAAAAGAAATATTCGATTTCATTTCGATTGTTTTAAGATCACCAACCGTAGAGGACAACGTAGGTTATTGTCTTCCCCAAGTCCCCGTATCAAGTTATCTTGCATCGATTTCTAATGGAAAGAGTTATTGCTATTGTATCCCCGATCGATGTATCGTTAAATTTTTTGATTTAGTTAAGGTTTCAATTTATGTTATCACATCAGACTTTTTACAAGCATTTGTTTATTCTTGAATTTAGAATTTTGTACTACATCTTCATTGCACTTAAATGAATTGGTAAATTTTCCGTAGCAGTACACTCTTGAAATAAAAAGTCGCTCCTGACGATAATTAATGTGAGATAAATAAAGGCAAAGACACCTTTTATGACTCAACAACTCACATAATGTTTTGATTTGTAAATGAATGAAAAATACTATATGACGTAATAAATGATATTTTAGCTAATGTGATAAAATATTACTAATGCTTCTCAGCGATTTTCAAATAATTACAGACCCATACAGTTTTATATATTTTTTTAACTCCGTAGAATGCATATTTATGACATGTTTCAGCAAAAAATGTCTGTCATCGATAGTAGTGGGTCTAGCGAAGTACTTGTTCAACTATTTAAAATTGTATCATGGTTTTTGATGTTAATTTTTTCATTTCTAGAAGTTTCATGGAGTTTTGGGGAAGGGACAAGGCTCAGTTCCTGGAATTAGCCTTAAATATCATAATTGTTGACATAGAATTGGCAAAGGCTATAGTCGCATCAGAGAGGCTCATGGGAGGATCGGGGGCTTCAATCGCATGGAGGAATTCCCAAGGGAGTGAATGGGCATTTAATTCATTGAAATGTTGAGTTCCCTTAGGGGTTGGTCACCTGTGAGGTGGTTAGCTCTCGGAGGTTCGTAGGATGTGTGAAGGTCGTATTGGCTGTGCTGGCGTCGGGTCACTTCCTTAACTATACACAAGGGAATTGAATTATGATCATAGTAGCTTCTTGTGACATGTTTACCTTGGTTGGCCTACATTTGGGTAGAGCGGGAGGGGGTGGTTGAGAGTGGTATCGTACCATGGCTCATAATCTTGATTGGATGTGTGTATGGGAATCCATTCATGTTTGCCAGACAGGTTGTATTCTGTGGTCTATATGCTTGTTGTGTATGTATATGGTTGTGGTCATGGTTTCAATTGAGTCGCCATGAGAATGTTAATGGTATTGATGTAGGATGTATTTATCCCGAGTATATGTTGGTTATGCATGTCGGGCTTCGTATATATGTGTGTCGTCATATGTTGTTATGCATGTATTGTATCTAATTGGCGTTGGAGCTTGTGGCATCAGCATAGTAACTGATGAGGATTGAGATGATGTCTATATACTATCATGATTATGTTTATATGCATTACGCTAATCTCGATTGATCTTGTAGACAATATATACTCCCTTGAAATAGACCGAGGTACATTCGTTTTTTTATGATTTGGTTTAAAGCACGTATACACTCACAGGAAGAGAATAACAAAGATGGATATCAAAGTGGTAAACTATATTTCAGCCAGATTTCTCCCTATGGACTAAATGAGTAAAACATGGTGAGGAATAACTTCTCACATAGCGTATACTCTTAAGAAGTCTAAAAGAAGAAATAAGGAGTTACAAAGTAGATAACAGAAATGAATAATTAAATCACAAGAGAGACTTCTAGGCATAGGAGAAACAAGTTGAATCTTCAAATGCTACCATCCTTCGCAGTCATTACATTTGTTTATAGATGGGGACTACTTGTGTTAGCCATGGACAAGAGGACAAGACTAATGGGGCATATGGAAGTCAAAAGATTAAGTGTTGGGCATAAGTTAGATAGAGATGACACAATCATGATGGATAGTTCTTGGATACACTCGACAGAAGAAGTGACGGCACACATTTTATTCTAGATTTGGTTCGATAGATATCATGATCATTGTCGTTATCATCCTTATGGGAGGAATGATGTGGGTTGTTTTCCTGATAAGTTTAAGAAAGAAAATCCACCTAAATTTTATGAAGAAATGAAGATACCACAAGATGAAGAAGCATGGTTTTTCTGTATGAATATCTCTTCAAGTTGCATGATTATTTAAAGAACATGAAGGCTGTAATAGCTACGTTCATCGAAAGGTAAAGAAGACATTTCCGATGAGAAGACGTAAAGAATGTCGTATTTGTGAAGAGGATTTGACTTGGAGTGAATTCAAGAGACTAGCCCAAGAAGAAGTATCTATCGAGAAATATTAAGTATGAATACGTAAAATAATTCTATGAGCTAAAGATGGGATCTATGACTTAAGAGTAGTACACTAGAATATTTCGGAGTTTTTAACATATGGGTGCCTTGCCCAAGGAGGAGAAGGAAAAGATTCAAAGATTCATCAACGAAGCCTTCGATAACATTCAAGGAAAAGATTGATTTTGATGAGCCTAGACTATTGAGGAGGCTAGCATCTTAAGCTAAAGCATTGTTATGAGCAATCAAAGTGAAGATCCTAGACTCTCAAACCAAGATCGGAAAGGTAATGCAAGGAACAAAGGAAAATGGGACAAGAAACGGACAAGGCCTCGTGAAGTAAGTAAAAAGAGAATGCAACGCCAAACAAGAAGATCAATGCATTCGACGGAGGACGAGAATTTCACCGAGCATAACAAGGGTGATGATAGCTCAGAGGAAGGTTGAAATTGTGGAAAGATCATCGTCGTAGAGGTTTTCCACAACATCGTGGTGGTAGACCAAAAAATTTACGTGCTCGTGAGGCCCAAACAATGTTGGATTTTGGATATATTGTTCTTCATATTTATGCAACATTGGATAACCGACAGAAAATCATCGTATATATCATTGGAGATGGACGATAAGCTTTGTGATCAAGTTTATAATATTTTTATTGACCATGGATTTAATCATAGTTATGTTAACCATGACCTCGGAAAAGTGTGGTTTGAATAAATACTGTGGCGTACACCTTGGTTAGTATAGTTGCTACACGTACAAAGAAGATGGTTCATCATTGGGTAAGAGCTTATGTGTTTGAGTTTAATGGTATGCTTACATCAACACATTTGACCGTATGGATGTTGGGATCCTATAGTCTCGATTTTGGGTATGGACTAGCTATATCTTCACAGACTCAAAGTGGATTGTTATTGCTGAAGCTATTGAGTGTTTGTATGAAATGGGGGAACAAAGAGTCTTAAGGTAAGAAGAAAGAAACACGTTTAGAATGGTGACAACTATGCGCTCAAAGCGTAGTCGTAGAAAAGGGCCTGTGGTTATTTTCACTACACATTTCAAGTGATAAAGGTAAGGAGGCCGAGGATACCTAGGAATTGAGTAGGTACACAGCTTTACAATAGTTTCAGGATGTGTTTCCAACAAATATTTCGCATTTTCAGCCTCACAAGGAAGTATGCTTTTTCTATTGAGTTGGCATTAGGGGAAACACCAACATCAAAGGTACCATACAGATAAACACTCCATAGTTAGTAGAGTTGTATGAAATTTCAAGGAAATGCATGAAAAGGACATTAGCCAAGTGTATCATTGTGGGTGCACCGGCATTGTTTCTCAAGAAGAATGATGGTACTTCCGAGGTCAGGCATCGATTACAAGAAATCGAACAAGGTGAACATCAAGAATAGGTATCCATTGTTGAGATCGATGATTTGTTTCCGATCCATTGAAGGGATAAATAATGTTCTCAAAGATTGATTTAGATTAGACAACATTAGGTACACATCAAGGAAGAGGACATTTACAAGACAACTTTGAGGAACAAGTATGGGAATTATGAGTTTTTTGTAGTTCCATTTGTCAGACTACGGCTCCAACTACTTATGCGGCTGATAGTGTGTTGTGTCCTATCTAGATAAGTTTGTTATTGCATTTATCGATGACATATTGATATATTCTAATAATGAGGAAGAACATGCCAAGAATTTAACAACAAGTATGGAGATTGTTGAGAGCATCAACTTGTATGCTAAACTCAAGAAATGCGGGCTTATTTCACATGTACATTAATTGGGGGATGTGGTCTATAAGGAAGGTATAATAATGCATCCATTAAGATAAGGGCTATCATGGATTTGGAAGCTCCTGTGGGAATGTGGACGAGGTAAGGTCCTTTATGGTTTTATCAAAGTTATTACAGGAGTTTCATCATGAACTTCGTAGATTGCTTATCCTATTACATCGTTGCAAAGGAAAGGTAAGAAATTTGAATCGAAAGAGGGAATGTGAAGCTGTTTTAATCGAACTATGCAAGATAAAAACAGAATACATATATAAATATAAACATAGAGATGTGGTATAAGTAAAAATTCATTTCATTAATATCAAAGAATTGGAATATGCTTACATACATAATGGAAATAAACTAGCTCTCGCGATGGTAGCTTATCTATGAGAAGAGATGTAGTGGCTACATGCCTTCCGAACCGTGTAAAAATGAGGCTCGAAGGTATATTTATTATTGAGAAAAAATGGAAAACCATAAACATCCAAAACCTAACCCTAGGAGTTGAATCACTAAATGGTGGGTCTCGTTGGGGTAAATTGGTATATCAACTTTACTAGGGTCGTAACTTTGGCATACGATCCCTCGTTTAATGTGCATGATACCTCTTTAGAAAGATCTATCTATGAATAAAAATTTTGACTACAAAATTCATTAAAAGATTTATGTTTAACTATTTTCCAAAAAAACATCATTCAGTGGCCAAACAGTCGGAAGTTAAGGACCCAAAAAAATTGCCAAGAATAGTAATATATGCTACAATCGAGGAACAAAATAAAGAAATAATGGTGGGGGTCCAAGTGGAATAAAGTAGTGGTGACCAATATCCACTCGGATCAATCCTCCCCCTTAGGAAGCATTGGTCCCTATCAGGTTGAGTGCCTACATGAGATGGGGAAAATTATGCATCGAACTTGGTCCCCGTGAGACACTTGCCTTGGTGCAAGATTTTGGCCATCTTTGACAACCCGATACAATTTGATCTTATACTAGGGAGTGTTCTTTGATCTGTGTCCATGATCCGATTAAATGGTATGTTCCACAGCCTAGGCTTAGCTCTATTGGTGTGAGTTATGCAATGTATGATGTGTCCAATCATGGTGGAAAGTATGGTTGAAAGTTGGTGGTCCACATTGAAACACCTAAGGCAAAGCCAAGGAATGGTGGAATGTCATCCTAAAACGAATTATCCCCTACAACCTTAGTGATGATGTAAGGTCCATATTGGAACATGCGTGTTTGTGGTGGGACCCAATGAGGCACTCCTTCGCAAATGTAACCAAACTTTGTTACACACCTAGAATTTGTATGGCACCCAATGTTGACTAAAAGTCGCTTGTTGTACTTGAAATTTCCCTTTTCCAATATGTCATGAACTCGTTCGTAGATGTGTCGAATGCTAAATGAAGCTATAATACTTGTCGCCTTCATACTAGACATAAGTCACCCGCCCGAGTAGCCGCAATTGGTACAAAATTTCCACATTAATGGGACATAGTGGTTGGAATCCCAACTCACACTCGAAAGGGGTTGTGGCCAGCTAAGCCATGGGAGATCTTTGTTGTAGTTTTATTGGACATAGGGGACGCCGTCATCCCATGTGTGTGGATTTTTTGAGTTGCACATGCACATAATGTGTACGATCATCCTATCGACGACCTCTCTTTGGCTATCCGTTTGTGGGTGGAAAGTCATGGACTTAGTGAGCTTGTACTCAAAGATTGACCGAGAGATCGACTCACACCTTCATTTAGAAATTTCTCCCGACATGAGATAATGGAATGTAGGATCCCAAAGTGTACCTATCTCATTAAAGGTGAGCTAGTAGTGGCTTTGTCTCCTGGTTATGCTCTTCTGGCAAGTCGCCAGGAATGGTCATCTTAGAGAATTTTTTCTACGACCATGAAAACACGTGCCCATTGCCATTCTTAGTAGAAGGAAGACTTGATATGTGCTCCTCGGGATATGGATTCCCAATGTCGACTAGGAGTAGGAAGAGGAGTGTATAGGCTCTCTGTTTCCTTAATGGTTGATTTTGCAACGGCCACGGGGTAGCTGGGCTGGTGATAGTGATGTACTCCCCATATCTTGTCGGTTTGGCTAATAAAAAATACTTGCCAAACACCGCCATTATTTTCTCTACCCCGAAATGTCCAAAGGACTTGCATCGGTAGTGCGCCCGCAAAATCATTCGCATGCTTCACTTAAATAACACGGTATAAAAGGCCCTGTGGCATAAAAGTGTATCGTGAGGTGAAAATTTGGACTTTCTTGCCTTTCTAAGAGTGTCTAGTATAAAGTTGTTTCCACTTGGATCACCCTTATAAATATGCGCTCACCCCAAAGCCTTCGTGCCCACAAGAGTCGAACACAATGGTTTGCCACTTCATGACCGACGATCGACTAAGGAAATATAACATTATCGGTGTGCTTCCTTGTACTTAATGTTCAAATGGAATTGTTGGTGTATGTGGACCATTTCTTCGATGGTGATCATTCAATAACTTCCTTTATGTCTATATGAACTACATGGGTTTGCAGTGGTCTATTTGGATGACCATTCCTTCCCAAAATTCTAATGCTTCCATTTTCAAATAAGCTCGCACAATGGAATACATCTCTTTATCATAGTCGGGATACATTTAGACTATGTCTAAAATTTTTTTCACCGTGATATGTCATTGGATGCCCTCGCCGAGTAATAATTACACCAATAACATAGTCGAGGTAGACCGTCTCAATCTCAAATGGTTGCTTTAGGTCTAGTAATGTGAGAAATGGTGCAAAGTAGAGGCAATGATTCAACTCTGAAAAGGCTTTCCGTTGGGATTTATACCAAAAATAACTCTTTCTTTCACTCCTCTCGTGACTTGACTCAAAGGCCAAGTTATATAAGAGAACCCCAACACAAACCTACATTAGAAGTTGGAAAGACCTATAAAGCTTGTAGAGATATGCTAGATTGGTTGGGCTAGCCAATCTCGAATGACTTGCATTCGACCGGGTCCAAATGCACACCCCGATCATCAATGATGTACCGGATATTGAACCCGGGTCACCAAAAGAGTTCTCTCCAAATCGGGCACACAACTGGTACGCTGGCCAAAGGTTTGAAGGACCCGTCGAATGTGGTGGAGGTGCTCTTCTAAAATCAGTCGAAGTTCGTGATTTCATCCAAATACACCACCATGAATAAGTTGGTGAAGGGTGGCAAGATTGGCCCATTAGCATCATGAAGGTTTTGGGGGAACTCGTCAACCCAAAGGGCATGGCCAACCTTTCAAAAAGGCCCTCCTCGATTTGAAGGTAGTATTCTTATACATCGAGGGTTCGATTGGTACTTGGTGATAGCCAAAAACTTGAAGTCAATCTATGAAATATTTAGTCCCTTGAGTTGGTCCAAGGTCATCAATACATGGGATTAGATACCTATTCTAGACAAAGTGATCTTGTTCCTAAGTGTCTAATATTAAATAAAGAGTCTCCGTGTCCCATCCTTTTTTTGTACCAACATCATCGTGTTCTGCCAGGTGATGAAATTGTCTCTGATGTGTCTTCCTTTATGCAACAATTCCCGAATCTTCCTCTTCGATGTCATTGTTCTCTAGAATAAAGAGTGTCGATATATATATCCACGGGTAGCAATGCACTCCGGGGTCGATCGATGGAGGATTTACCCGACAAAGGTAGAGGTACGAGAGTGAGGTGATGTTGTCCTTGTACTCCTCCATGACCTTTGTCCATCTGTTGTCGGCTGCATGAGGGAGCCCCGTCTAGAGGCCGTGGCCAAAATATTCTTCTTTCCTCAAGGAGTAATCATAAGGAAAAACATTCTTGCCTAGAAAATGATTTTTTACCGCATTTGTCACAGCCGATCAAAGAAATGGCTGTGAGGCGTGCTACCTCTCTTATCCCGTACAACTTATTGTGCAAATAAATAATAATGTTGCGAGGCCTAAACTCATACACAAAATGTCACTTCCAAAAGTATGGTTAACACAATACATCACAAACTTCAATAGGAGAAGCATCACACAATAATTGTCCGTGAAGGGCTTGATACCGTAGGGGAGGCAACACTATTGGATGACGATAGATCTTTTCCTTGGTGAATCCATTTGATGGTGTTCAACTAGGCAAGTTGTGGTCGTAGCTCCAATCGATGCCACGAATTCTTACTAAAATTAGGTTCTTTTTGGCTTTGATCGTGGACAATGAATTGTAGTGGAGAACCCTTCAACCACATCTATGAGTTGAAGAGTGTTAGGTCCCTATATTACCAATATAGTTCCTTATTTTTATTAGTGTAACCCCTTTATTGTTATTATTGTGTAGTCTTTGTAACCCCCATTTTTTTAATATTATCAGGCCTAAAATTATTATTGTTAGGCTCTGCTAGGATTACATCAGTATCTACCAGATTACATTATGGCCACATGGACTCCTATATATAGAAAGGAGGTTTTGTAAATTGTATCATCCAAGAATTGTTCATTCATGTAATGTATTGGAGGTTTCCCCTTGGAAGTGGCTTATTTCTAAGGTGTTGATATCTCTTTTCTTTCTATTTTTGGAGTCAAGTTACACAACATTTGGCACGTAGCTTTTGATTCTAGGGTTTCACCAAGCCCAAACAAAGTCATCGTGGAATTTCTGCTATAATTTTTTTTCTACAAAGTTTTGGCTGAAATTTTTAGGTGCGAAGTCAAATCCTGAGGGAATATCTTCTAAAAATTTCAGAGCTTGGTTCTGCAATATTTCGAGATATGATCTCAGGGAAGTTAGGTCTTTTTTTCGCTGTGCTCCTAAACTCGGTCATCGTGGAATTTGCGCTTATAACTTTGTTTTACGAAGGTTAAGAATCTAAAATTGTTAGGTGCGGTTGAACTTGAGGAAACTCATCAAAAATTTTCAAATCTTTATTCACAATATTTTTGGAGATATGATCTATGGAATGTGGTGCTTTTTCGTGTTCCCGAATTTCATCTCAAAGAGGTGATCGGGAAAATCTCATTAACTCTCTCTCTCAGCATCTGATTGGAGTGCCGGGGAAAATTTGTCACAAGAAAACTGACTGTAGTTTCTTGGCTATCAATTTCAAAGGCGAAGTATGAAACAATGACACGTGGCAAGTCGATGTTCACTTCCATTGGAACTAGTCCATCAGGGTCATTGTGGGAGATCGGGACATAACTTTGTTCCCGAGAATCCAACCAAAATGCATCCGTGGCATTAAAAATAATTCATAGGGGATGTTTCAGTGTTGAATTTCAGATATTGAAGAGCCACAATCATTGTAATGATAATAAAAATTTCAATATCGAGCCTCAAAAGCAAGAAAATGTGTGTATTTTTTCCTCCGAATCGCATAAGTCTTTGAAAATCATTCTGAATTGATTCCAAGGGTATATTGTAGAATAGATATCATTATTGGGTTCTAAAAATGCCCCATAAAAATAATCTAACACCTATTAAGCCTTCGAAGGCTCTACTATGACTCATGAAGATGAAGAATTGCAACATGATCTATCAAAATTACAAGAGCAAATGCACAAATTTCGCTCTCACAAAGAGCAAAAGCAAAAATGAAATGGAAGTTTTGAAGAAAGGACGTGGAATCTAAGATAGATGACATGGAAGCCGTCATGGAATCTAAAATGGAAAACATGAAGAATGATCTAAAAGAAGACATAGAAGTTTTGACAAAGTTGATACAAGAAATGTTTCCTAATGGTGAAAGATATAGAGTAGAAACTTATGATGAGAACAAAAATAAATGTTAATCGGGATTTACAAAATCTAATGTTGGTGGGAAGAACCACCATATTCCAAAATAGATGAGGAAGTTTGATGGAAAGGATCCGTAACATGGATACTACAGAGTGGAGGAATATTTTTTGATCTCTGACAATGTGCAAAACACACAAAAGGTACGCATTGCAATTTTACATTTAGAACAAAAATGAATTTGTATAGTATCAATGGCTTTGCTCCCGTAAAAATCACTTGGCCGCTTTACAGAGGAAATGATAGCACATTATGAGGATACAAAGAGCAACACCTTCTTTAGCCAATTGATAAATCTCAAACAAAAGGGTTTAGTGGGGAGCACATTTCGAGGACTTCCAAAAAATTGAATATAAGGGTAATGGGAGCATTCCGCAGGAACATGTGATTGATCTCTTCATAGCACTTTTAAAGGATAACATCCAACATGGTTCACGTTTTGGAACCCGATTCATTGGAGAAGGCATTCAAAGCTGGCAAGAAAATTGAATGTAACATTATGGCTATTAAGGAGGCCTACCACTCACTTCTATAAAGAAGGAAGTGTTTCTACGCCTAGATTTCCACAACCTATAAGGTTGACACCACAAAAATTGGAAGAAAAAGAGCAAAAGGATTTGAAATAGTTGTGATAGCAAATACACTAAAGGGCTATGGCGGAAGCCGAGAATAAATTATTTTACATAGATTGTAAAGAAGAAGAAGAAAATGAAAAAGAAGAGAATATACACCAGAACCAGCCTCAAGAGGAAGAAATGAATCCAACCATATCGTGTAATGCACTGCAAGCATTACCACTCCTAAAAATCTCAAGATAGAAGGACATATCAAGAAGAAAATATGTTAAGTTGATTGATTCTAGTAGCAATTCCATAATTTTATTCATTGTAGCCAAGGAATTAAATTGTTTCCTATACCCAAGACTGCACGTCAAGTGATGTAGGCAAATGGAGGAACTATAAATCGCTTCCGGAAAATGCCATAATATCAAGCTAACCATGGGGGAATATGTATCGCACTAGTCCAATGCTTTCCATTCCTATGGGAGGTGCCGATGTTGTACTAGGAGTACAATGGTTACAATCTTTGGGGATCGTAGCTTTAATTTTTCAAGAAAATTTCTTGAATCAAGGAAAGGAAGTTTAATTACTTGGCATTTATAGGAAGCCAGGAAAGATAATAAGTTCTTAATTTTAAGTGAAAAATATTCTAAATAAAGAACAACGAGGTGTAATTGCACAATTATGCTCACTAGAAGTTCCAACATCAAAATCATCCATTTCCTCGCATCTCCAACAAGTCTTCGGGACAATCATTCCAAGGTGTTTGAAACTCCCAAAGGACTCCCAAACTCATTCGTGATCATGATCATGCTATTCATTTGATTCCGTGAAGTTTTCCTCCAAACAGGCCTTATAGATATCCTTACGTCCAAAAGAGCGAAATTGAACGTATGATTGCAAATGTTGTGAGGCGGGTATAATTCAACCTAGTCAAAGTTCTTTCTCTCAAGCCCCCGTAGGCTGGTACACAAGCATGATGATCATGGCGAATGTGTCTGTATTTATAGGGTTTTCCAATAAGCTCACCATTAAAGATAAATTTCTCATTCTTGTGATTATGAATTATTGGATGAATTACATGGAGCAATTTATTTTTAACAAGTTGGATCTTCATTCAGATATCATCAAATTAGAATGAAGACTCAAGATATTCCAAAAAACAACATTTCGAACTCATGAGGGTCATTATGAATTTTGGTCATGCCTTTGGCTCACTAATGCACTTTCTACATTTCATGGCTGATGAATTCCATTTTCAAACCCTTCCTTAGAAATTTTGAAATAGTATTTTTGATGATATACTAATCTATAGCAAGTATTGGAAGGATCATGTTGAACATGCTGATTGTGGTGCTCAAACTATTGCAGGAGAAACAATTATATGCAAAAATATCCAAATGTTTCTTTTTGGAGTACAAGAGGTGGAATATCCGAGTCATATTGTATCTCACGAGGGTGTTAAAGTAGACCCTAACAAAATTAAAGCCATTAAGGAATGGAAAGAAAGTCCCCACGAATTACAAAGCAACATGTGATTTCTCGGCTTAACAGTATTATCGCAAGTTTGTTAAGAATTATGAGAGAATAGCAAGACTCTTAACAACATTATTGAAGAAAGATGCATTTTCATGGACACTCGAAGCAACTAAGGCCTTTGAACATCTTAAAGAGACAATGTGCCTAGCACCGCTCTTAGGCTATGCTGCATTTCACAAAACCTTTATCAGAATGTGATGCCTCAGAAATCGAATTGGTGTTGTTTTAATGCAGAAGGGAAGACCCATTGCTTTTGAAAGTCATCCAATCAAAGGAAAGTATTTACAGAAACCTATTTAAGAGAAGGAAATGTTAGCAATACTACATGCACTAAAGAAATGGAGAAAGAACTTACCTAATGGGAAGACACTTCAAGGTAAAAATTGGATCATGATAGTCTTAAACACTTTTTGGAACAAAGACTATCTTCCGAAGAGCAAGAAAATGGGTCACAAAGATGTTGGGTTATGACTTTGAAATAATCTACAAAAAAGGAAAGCTAATGTTTTTTGGCAGATGCACTCAAGAAATAATGAAGAGGTGGAAGCATTGCTTTGTGCCATTTCTATTATCCAACCGATTGGATAACCGAAGCAAGAGATGAATGGAAGAAGGACAAAGATGTATGGGCACTCATTCAAAAGTTGCAAGAAGATCCTAGTACATCTTAAGCATTAAGTTAGAAAATGATTCCTTATGGTACAAAGATCTCTTATATATTTGTAAGAATTCCTAACTAAAACAAAAGATTCTTCTAGAATCGTACACTTTCCTTTAGGAGGACACTCGTGATTTTTAAAAAAATTACTGTCAGGGTGAAGAAAGAACTTTCTGGGATGACCCTAAATCTGATATTCAAAAGTTTGTGGAGGAATTTTTGTTTTCCAAAATATCAAAGGAGACAATTAAGACCCTGTGACTTCTACAACCTTTATCCATTCCAAGTCAACATTGGGAGGATATTTCAATGGATTTTATCACAGGTTTGCCTCCAAGTCCGAAGGAGTAAAGTCATCATAGTGGGTAGTTGAGAGATTCTTAATAAGTATGCACACTTTTGCGCATTATCTCATCAATTTAAAGTGAAAGTACAAGCTTGCTACTACATTTATGGACGAATTCAAAAGCTACATGGAAGCCCAAGGGTTATTGTGAGGACAGAGATCCCATTTTTACTAGAACATTTTTGGACGGAGTTATTTTCTTGTTTGGGTACTCAATTAGCTCATAGCTCATCTTATCATCCTCAATCTAATGGTCAACCGAGATAGTAAATAAATGTTTGGAAGGATATCTTCGTTGTTTTGTATCCGATAAACAATCACAATGGGTCATGGTTACCTCTCGCTGGAATGGTATAACACTTCCTTCCATACCGTAGCAAAGATGACCCCATTTATGGCACTTTATGGATATCATCCACCATCTATCACATCATCTTTAAGGGAAATTTCATGTCTGCTAAAGTGAAGATCACATCGAGCATCAAGAAGAAGTTCTCCAACTCTTAAAGACAACCCAAATTTGGCACAAAAATCGAAATGAAACAGTCAGCAGATCAACATCGAAGCGAGAGAAGTTTTGATGTAGATTGGTATTTACTGCCACAACCATACAAAAATGTCCCTCAAGTAAGCTAAGGATAATAAATTATCACTAAAGTACTGTGGTCCTTATGGCAAGGTGTTGCAAAAGATTGGTACTATGGCATACAAATTGGAGCTCGCTTCTTCGCAGTGCATCCAGCTTTCCATGTTTCATGCTTAAAAGGTTATAGGTGAAAATCTTCCATTTCAAACAATATTTCCGTAACTCGATGAGGAAGGAGGCATCCATTGAACCCGTTTTCGTCACGTAAACAAGAACTCGGCGCCTTACGGAATCGATCAATTTCGTAGTATCTCACCAAGGGAAGAACTTACCCATCAAGATTCTACATGGGAGGATGAGAAGTTTATAAGGTATGACCTAGAGCTACTCAAGCGTTGAGACAACACTTTTTTTCAAGGAGAGGGCATGTTAGGTCCCTATATTACCATTATAGTCCCTTATTGTTATTAGTGTAACCCCTTTATTGTTATTATTGTATCCTTGTAACTCCCATTTTGTTATTATTGTGCCCTTAAATTATTATCTTTAGGTCGGGTTAGGATTATATCAGGCTCCACTAGGATTACATTATGGCCACATGGACTCCTATATATGTAAAGGATGTTTTGTAAATTGTATCATCCAATAATTGTTCATTCATGTAATGTATTGGAGGTTTCTAAGTGGCTTTCTATTTCTAAGGTGTTGATACTTCTTCTTCTATTTTTGAGCCGGTTACACAACAAAGAGGCACTCCCACTCCTTTGGATCTTCGGAAGCTCATCCTTCGGGATCTTCGTGGTGGCAATGGTGGCATTAGGATCTCGCATCAATAATTTGTATCACTTTTTCATTCCCCCGTCGGGTTTTGACTTAGAGTCTAACATTGTTCTAATTCAAAGCCTTCACTGTACCTACCGTGATCGGTTGATCTACACTCACTCATGTTGTGAGTGGCAATCTTATGGAACTCACCTCACTTTCCGTGTCCTTCTTGTCTTCGTGGTGTAGCCTCCTTCCATGTGTTTTCCTAGGTCATCTCACCTGGCTTTCTCTTTGTTTTCACAGGGGTTGGTGCTTTTCCTTGCTTTAGATTCATAGATCCAAATTCTCTCTTCTTGTTTAAACTTCTTCTTGGATTCGACAACATATCGATAGGCGACACAGAAAGCTGAGGAGATGTCCAAGAACACCATTTTTTTCTTGGATGTACTTATGTAAACAACCACAATAATTGAGTACCAAATGCCGCTCAAAATACTTGATACCCAAACTTTTTTGTGAAGGGCATGAAAACCATTGTAGCTGGATACATCTTGGTCCCTTCCCTACCGCATCATGTTCCAATTCTATGTATTTATCTTCATAGCTCCTGACAAGGTAATATTGTTCCTTGACAGTCATCTCGAAATAATCTCCAAGTGAGTGCGACCGAAAAATGAGGATTCCCCTCGTCCTTTTGATCATAGTAGGTTTCCCACCAGATTTTCGAGATGTGACTTTGAGGAGTGAAAATAATCTTTTCCCCGATTGGAAAATTCATGAAATGAAAAATATCCTTCCAACATATTTAACCATCTATCTACAACAAGTGCTTCTATCCGTCTTCAAATATGGGAATGTCAAAGTTAAATTGTACCTAAAAAAGGAGTGGCACCTCCAGAGTGGTCAGATGACGGCGTCACCCGTGGGTAGTTTCGTCGAAGGATCTTGGAAAATTTATCCATCATTGTGTTCCTCTCGTTTCTCGAGGGCCTCCTCGAGCAATATTTTGAAAGGATGTACTATTCCCTTCTTTTCTTTTCTTCCCTACCATGGGAGGTCGTTGGGGTTTGCGAGGTCATTGATCCGTATTTGAAAACTCGGGTTTGATGAAATGTGCAAGTTGATTTTTCCGTATTTTAGGCAATCGACAAGCCGTAAAAGCACATAAAATAATTTTTTTAAACTCAGTTTTTAAAAAAACATAAAAATAGATACAATAATACCATAAAAAATAACACAAGACAAAAAAATGATGAAGGAGTTCACCCTTCCGGGGATACATCTCCTCATTCAACAATGTTGGGCCTCTTTCATTAAGTGCTAAAATATGTGATTATAAGGATTTTCAAGGCTCAAAATGAAAAACAATATCTCCAACGGATCCAGACAAGAAAAACCCCTACGGTATTTTTTGGGCTCAAATTGGCCAAAAAACTAAAGAAGTTACGATCCGGTGAAGTTTCGTCGCTAACTCGATCTACAAAATACACCGTTATGCTAACCATCCTACGACCCACCATTTTCTACACTCCATCGAGGGACAAATTTGCCCCTCGCGCTCGCAAGATTCATGTTGTGATTGGATGCATTTTGTTGCCTATCACTTTTAATTTCCCACTAACTCCCGTGGGGAGCGTACATGATGGGGCCACGTGGCTAAACCTCCGTCGTAGGATTCAGCTTGGCTCAAATTTTTTGTGCCAACCATTTAACCGTTGTTTTGACTATGGTTGTGTTATGGCAGAACCTATTTGCTTTTTAAATTCCATGCCATTGGTAATCCAATGCTTGAACCATGGTGTGTTGTGGTAAGCTTTCATAACCGCTTGTGGGTTCTAACCGTGTCTACAACCATGGTATATCACATAACTGTGTGTTGGGGCGTGGTTATAGTCTTATGCCCCCTCGACACCATACTTGAGGTCTCATGGTGTGGGGTAACCGACGACTAGGGACTAACCTCGACCCTCGTCTCCCAACCACCCATTCAATAAACTTTAAATAGGAATGCACCACTATGTATAATAAGAATCACCTATCGCATGGTGGTAAGAAACTGTGTTTCCACTCTACATTTCTTGAGTTCGAATTCCAGGAGGACCGTTTGGCCATAAACATATTTTAGACTATTTTTGGGAGGCCACGTGGTGACCATCCATTGGCCCACATGGGATCCATTCATTGGACCACAAAAAAATACATAATCAAAATTAACAAAATGCAACAAAAATTTGACCAATAAGATGGAGCCACTTTTGGAAGCATATCATTGGCTCTACAAACATAGTCAACCTACCCAGCCAACGTACCGACCAACCTACAAAATATTTTTTAGCTATTTAGGAAAGATTGGAACGATATCAGTGGTGAAGATATCTATGTCAAACCGGTTTCTGCTAATTTTTGAACACTTTGAATTTTGAGCACTTTACCGATCCACTAGATCATTCCTCCCCACCGGAAGCTTTGGACCTCCAAAATATCATTTTAAATCAAAAATAGATGAGGGTATAGTTCCCTCACCCTTCCAATCTCACACATTTGGCTTTGCTTCGTATTTTCTTGTCCTTTGAGCCCCACACGAAGGTAATCCACGTTCATTTTGGAAGTTCTTGTTTTCTTGTTAAGGATGGTGTCTTGTCGCAATTCTTCAAGATATTCGTGATAGAAATATTCAATTGAAGGAATCGAAAATTCTCTCCTTGATCTTCAATCAAAGGAGGCTCATAAAATTCCCCAAATTTTTCAACATTAACAATCGCATATATTTCGTATATATCAAGGCAAATCTAAAACTTTAGGCATTATTACCAATCGTTTTCAGAATCCTTTGAATGGACCATGTCTAATTGGTTTCATTTTTTTACCTTTCTCCTTGGAGTCTTTTGTCGTTAATGTGAAACGAAAATTCATCTCCCACTTGGAAATTCTCATCAACACGATGCTTATCATGTCTTATATCGTACTTGGCTTCGACTCTCTTTTCCAACTATTATTGAATTCTTCATATCCAATTGAACTTGTTCAATGAATATTTTGGCATTATCTATGTCACTATGTCCACCAATAGCAATATCCTTCCCAAAGATAAAATCTAAAGGATATTTGGTAAGTATCCCAAGAATAACTCGAAATGGTGATGTTTGAGTCGTTGAATGCTTGGTCCAATGGTAGCATGCTGAATATAGTGCAAATGTTCATCCTACAACTTAGGATGCTTGTTACAATAAACACGAAGAATATGTATTTCTTCATTCTATTCACCACTTCTATTTGGCCATATATTTGTGAAGATGGAATACCGTGGTTCTTTTTCGATTCGAAAAGTCCATGAGTCCCCACAAGTTTCGAATTAAAATTTCTCGACAAAGAGATAATCTCGACGTAAACAATGGATGTGGGGCAAACTCCAAAAATGTACCCATACATTTTTAAAGAACATAGCAAAAGGGGCCTGTTCATTTGTAACCTACTTCTTATAAGGCATCATAATACACATCCTCCCCAAAACAATCCACAACTACATAAATATAATCATGACCTTTCCTAGACATAGTATACCTCCCACAAAATCCATAGAAACACTTTCCCAAGGAAGGGAAGCTACAAGAAGTCGAGTATACAATCCCAAATTTCTATTTCTAGGCTTACTAAAAACACATAAATAACATCCTCTTACATATCGTACACATTTTTCAAGCATACGAGGCCAAGAATAATACCTCTCGTACTGTGCTATTGTATTTCCTACACCGAAATGATCGGGAAATAAAAGAAGTATGCACTTCCTTTATGATGTTGACTCTTTCTCTGTGAAATACAAATAAGAAGGTCATGCACACATAATGTAATTCCTATACTTGGTTAGCTTGACAATAGTTGCATATACATCCTTAAAATCCTCATCTAAAGCATATTTCTCAACATAGCTCTCATGCATGATAAAATTATGCTTAAGAATAATGGATCACACAAAAATTGGTCTAGAAAGCATATCAACAACTTTGTTATAGATACCTTTCTTATACCTTATCACCAAGTGGAATTGTCATAAGAAACCCATCCATCCGAAATGACTTGATTGTTGTAGCTTTGTTTGTGATTGCAAGTATAGAAACGACTGGTGATTGGTGTGAATGATAGTTTCATTACCCATCAAGTATGCTTCCATTTTTTCAGACTTTTCAATTAATGCATAGAATTATTTTTCATATGTAGGATAGTTAATCACTACACCATTAAAAGGTTTCCGAATGAAACATATGGGCGATATCAAGTATCAAGACCGTGCCCATGGAATAGTCACTTGCATCGCCTTGTATCTCAAATTATACTCTAAAGTCTGAAAGCAGGGCATGTAGAACTGATTCTCTTTTCTTAATGCATCAAAGGATTTTTGTTATTTTCCTCCCCATTGAAAAACATGTTTCACACTTGTCAATGCATGTAATGGAGCCGCAATGGAAGAAAATTTATAAATGAACTTTCTACAATATTGGGCTATCCCCAACAAAATTCCAACCTCTATCATAGCCTTTGAGTTTTGGAAAATTAAAAATGACTTCAATTCTTTGAGGGATATATATTCAACTCACCCTCCAACAATATGACCCAAGTAGACTAAATATTTTTTTCCAAATTCACATTTAGACACTTTAAAAACAACTTTTCCTTCTTTAAGACATCTAGTACTGCTCCTCGACTCGCATGACATGCTCTTCACGATACTTGTCAAAATCAATGTCATCTAAGTAGACTATCACAAATCATAAATAAAAGGCCTTAAAACATCATCATAACCTCGCATGAATGTAGGAGGAGCATTACAAAGCCTAAATGGCATAACCAAATACACAAACAAACCTTTCTTTGTTCAAGGATGTCTTTTTCTCCTTCAACAATCCTAACCGATAATAAAGCTAATTTTCAAGTCCATCTTGTGAAATAAACAACATCTTTCAATTGATAAAGTAAATCATCAGTTCTAGGAAGGCAAGATTACATCACAACCTTGGAAGGCTTCATTATCAACATTATTTTTGGGTTTGATCATCAAAAGTACAAAATTATTGCTATAATTAACAAGCCTCTTCATTTTTTCCAACATTAAAAAGTGATATATTTAATTTCGTGATGTTCTAATAATGTACTCAATACCATATTTAAACAAATGATACTTGTTCTCATGGCGATGAAATATGAATCTTTTATCATAAAAAATACAGATTCCCAAAACAATACCACATATTTCTAATGGAACTAAATCAAGTTCTACCTCATCAATGAAGTTTGCAATGATGGAGAATTTCAAGCCATTTCTAGTCACTTGCAATTTGTATCGTTACATACCCAACCTAAAGGATAAGGTTTAGCATGAGGAATGGTTTCCAAATTCAATTTCTTGAAAATGGTTTCTAAATCAGGTTTGTTTAATAGATCCACTATCAAATAGAGTGTCTATTTTGTTATGTTTTTTGAGATAAATCTAATATGGAAAATCTCTATTATTTCCTTATCATTTTGAGTTTCAATGAGTAAGTTACTAGAAGAATTAGTACTTGTGGTTAGAGTCTTACCTTTTCAATCCCATGCCCGTGATATTTGTTTTATCTAAAATCAGATCCTAAATCATGTTGTGTAGTTGCAATAGTGTTTTGTTTTCCTTTTTTGTTGCTTTTTGGGTCTCATCTCAGATGAAGTTTCCAACAATGGTCCGCATCATGGCCTTCTTTGAACAATGTTTGCATGTGATTTTTTCTCCTCTTTCGATGGAAGCATTATTTTTTCCCTTTTCCTTTTCCTTTGTCTTCCACCTTTTGGCTTGGATTTTTTTCTTCCTCTTGTGGAAAATTCTTCCTCTTGCTTGTAAATGTGTTTCCTATACACAAACCTCATCTATATTTGTAGGTTTAAACATGAGAATTGTGTATCTCAAGTAACTATGTAAACCTCCAATATATTTTAGTAGAGTTCCTTGAGAGGAAAATTCTACACCCAAAATAAATGCTCTCCTTCTCTAAACTCGGGTATAGCTTTCAACACTCTAACCCTTTCGTTGCCTAAAGTTTTGAAAATCCATTATAACTTTTTACATGTATGCTAAAGGATAAAAATGTTCTAATGCAACCAAAAAATAATTCCAAGAAGTTAAGGATATTACCTCTTTCTTGAGATCCTCTTGAGTTTTGGCTTCCTACCCAAATGAGTGCTAATTTTTTCAACCTTAAGGAAGCAAGCTGAATCTTGTAATCCCATCATCTTTGATCCTTTGCACTTACAATACACCTCAAGCCGACAAACCCAATTGTATAATTTTGTGAATTTACCTCTCCATTATACATAGGGAAATTCAAACTTTATGTCAAGTTTTAACAATGGAGTTTTACCATGTCCCTTTGGAGAATGTGGAGGAGTTTGTGAAGGGGTTGATGTAGAAGAATATGATGGTGAAGATGAAGGTGAAGAGAAAGGTGGAGTGTAGAGATTTGTCAGTCATTTCCTCCATTCTCTTTGGATGTTTGTCTCCATTTCCTCCATTTCCCTTTGGAGGATTTGAGCTCTTCACTATACAACTTTGAGTTCCTTTCCCCATAAAAATTTCACCATCTCACTTGCTATTTCCCAATTAATTTTTTTCTGAAATTCTTCTCATTCTCAAAAACAAATTTAGGGTTTCCCTTCATGTGCCATGATTAGTGAGGCTTTGGGGTGGCATTTGGAGGTGAAATGAGATAGATTTTCTCTCCTGTAATCTAGCTGAGGACTTCTTCCCACAATATTTCCTTTTCCTCTTTTGAGCTTCAATATCAGAAGCATTAGGAAACACTTGCAATAGAATTAAACCTTTAAAACAACCAAAGAACCAAAGCTCGATACCAAACCGATCCGTATTTGAAAACTTGAAGGTTTGATGAAATGTGAAAGTTAATTTTTATGTCTTTTAGGCAATTATACAAGTTGCAAAAGCACATAAATTAAGTAAATGAATACGCTTGCAACATAAAAACATAGACAATAATACCATAAACAATAACACAAGACAACAAAATAATGAAGGAGTTCACCCTCCCGGGCTACATCTTCTCGGTCCATCTTCCAATGTTGGGCCTCTTTTCATTAAGTGCTAAACTATGTGAGTACATGAATTTTTTGAGTGCTCAAATGAAAAAATAATGTCTCCTGGCTCCGTAATAGTAAAAACCCTCACCGGGGTTCTTGTTGGGCTAATATTGGAACTAAAGAATTTATGCTCTAGTGAATTTTTGCCGCTAATCGATCTACAAATTGTTATGACCGTTAACCATCCTAGGAAGATTCCGCCATTTTTTGACACCATTGGGAAATATATTTTCCCCACGCCAACTAGCCTTCACGCCGGGATTGGGTGCATTTTTTTCGCCTACTTTAATTTCTCCACCGACTCCCGTGAGCGGATATGATGGGGCCACATGGCTAAACCTCTACCGTAGGATTCCGCTGTCTGAATTTTCGCGCCAACCATTTAGCCGTAGTTTTGATTATGGTTGTGTTATATAAGGACCGAGGTCGGGTTTTGAAATTCTACGCCAACGGTAACCAATGCCCGAACCATGGTGTGTTGTGGTAAGGTTTCAGAATCGCTGGGGTTCCAACTCGTGTCTTAACCGTGGTATATCATACAACTAGGATGTTGGGGGCCGTGGTTAGGCAAACTCTCCTCGATGCCCCGTCTCGCGGGTCTCGGGTGTGGGGTGACCGGGACCGAGCCTAACCCTACCCCCGTCCCCCTCCCATTCAATAAACTTAAAGTAGGCATGTGCCACTATGTATAATAAGAATCAACGCAAGGGTGCGAAGTGCAGACACCATGCGTTGCCACTTTATAGTCTGTGTTAAACCGGAGGTTTGTTCATCCATAAACAAATTTTACACCATTGTTGGTAGGCCACATGGCGACCATCCATTTTCCCACCGTCTCAATTCACACTACAAAAATACACAATAAACCAATAAAGATGGAATAGAATTACCAATAAGAAGGAGCCAATTGGTAGTCCGATCCGAAAATGAGTATTTGTTTTGGTCGTTCGAAAGTATTCGCCTATTAAATTAAGTGTGCAAAAGTGTTCAATAGTCTTTATGAAACAAAGTGTTTCGATAATTGTTTATGAATTTTGTGAGAGAGTGTTGTTTTAATTTACTATTTAAAACTTTAATCAACATAGCAGAATAACTTCACCATAAACACACAACAACATGATGAGGCAACAATTCTCCGGGCTAAGACCGTCTGTCCAAGGCTCCAAATGGGCATGTCTCGATATATTATGGATGCTCAAATCACAATATAGTGAGAAAAATTCTAAATGTTAGACTAAACCAACCGTGAAAATGAATTCATACTCACGTAAAATACAAGCTAAGAATGACCCTCCTTAATTTCACCTAAAACAAAGAAGTGTAGTCCAATGCACCTACTTTCAAGGCCCTAATGGCTCCCAAGCTTCTCTCAAGGAAAAATGGCTGAAAGACACCTATGATAGCTCTGAAACCTATTCCAATGGCTCCAGAGTGCTGATAATACCTAAAAAAAAAAAAAAAAATTGCTCCAAAAGGTTCAGTAATGTGAAAGTTATGACCAAAAGAAGTTTTGTCCAGTTTTGCCTAAACAAACTCCACTAACTTTGGAGTAACTGAAGATAGCTCCACCAAAATAGCATTCACCACCGGAATTGGGGACTCCACTCTAGTTTATATGGTCAGTTAATGTGGCATTAAAGGTTTATGGGTCGGCGGTCACATGGACCGTCCGAACCCGCCGGACTAACCGTTGGCCCAACGATTTCATAACCGTGGCATTAACGTTTAACATAACTTCTTCCATCGCATAACATGTGAACATATCAACTAACCACAACCATCGGGCCTATGGGCCATGGTTTTGGGCCTGTGGTCCCGTGTAGAGGGGGCTGGCCCCCTTTTTGCCCCAACCAAACCTTTGCTAAAGTTTAAGAACCAAAGCGAAGGCGGCCCTGTTAGGCCTGTGGGCTGGCAGCCACCCGACTCGGGGTTGAATCCTATGCATACCATAAAATTTTACCACTACAAACTCTTCACTGCCCTGGGGCCACGTGGTGGTCTCTGGGTAGGCCATGTGGCGCATGCTGATTGGTCACCAAAACTATAAGTCAACCCAATATCCAATCTGCAAATTCCAAGTGTCAAACTTTGATAGGCTGCTGAAGGAATATTCCATGGAATATTCTATGGAATATTCTTTTTTTAATATTTTTTAAAATTCAAAGTCAACCCTAGTCAAACTGGATTTTTTGAAGGAAATTGTGAATTTTAAACTTGAATAACTTTCACATACAATGTCAGATTTGAGTGCCATTTGCAGTGCCAAGATCGTATTGACGAGGCCTATCCAGTCGTTCTAGTTTTAACCAATTCTGAGCAGTTCCAATTTTGAGCATTTTCTTCACTTAGGACATGATCACCTAATCACACCTCCCCATTGGGAAGATTTTGGACCCCAAAAGCCTTCAATTACTTGTTAAGAAGATGAGGGTACATGTCCCTCACCTTTTCCACCTCAATCCACTTTGCCTTACTCGGTTTGCTGCCTTTAAGACCAACTCGAACATAATCAACATTTCCCCTCCTTGAAGTGCGTGTCCTTCTGTCAAGGATAGCATCCTCTTTCAACTCATCCAAAATTTTTGGCAAGAAATCCTCTATGGATGGTAGCTGAATTTCACTTTCATAATCAACAATTAAAGGAGGTTCATACAAACATAAATTTTCCACATTCAAAACGGAACACATTTGTATGTATGAAGGCAAATCTAATTGAAAAGCATTATTTCCAAATTTTTTAAGCATCTTGAATGGACCATAACGAATAGGCTTAATATTTTTGTTAGCCACCTATAATATTTTGTTATACCAAAAGGTGGCTAAGATCTTTTTTTTTTTGAGCCTCCAAGGAACAAATTTTATTACTAAAAATTGTTGGCTCTTGAAGACTTTTGTAGGCCTCATGCCTCTGTCCAAAATCCTCATTGCTGTTCTCATTTAAAATCTGCTGATTCCAAGTCAAAGACTGCTGAAAGATCATCATTTTTCCCCCTTCTCAAACCTTCATTTGTTCCCCCTTTTTCTCCATAAAACTCCTTATTTTCATAGATCCTTTTCTTCCATTTATGAAAATCACTTTTCCATAGTTAAAAACCCATTTATCAAAAGTTTTAACTTAAAAACATAAGTCACATGTTGAAATACTTTAATGGGTTGATCAAAAATACCGATCGCGCAATCGCGATCGGAGAAATAAAATGGGTAGATTAAGAAGGCCGGGCCCAAGGGCTCTGATTGCAATTAGGCCCTTTGTATTATATACGCCCGGCCGTATCACGTTTCATATACCCCACGGCCCGGAAATCGGATGCCTATTCCCTTTATATATAAATATTTTGCCCCCGATCCATTAAACCTATTTTTGTATTGAAAACTTTGGTTTTTATATATATAAAAGGGTTTTCCCCCTGTTTCATCCCCACCATTGATCACTGACCGATCAAACGATCAATGCTCAATCGCATCACATGTCTCAATCGCATCGGCCTTTCTTCCGATTGCGCAATCGCATCACACCTTTCTCAACCTCCGATTGCAATTCCTCCGATTCGCTCCCCGCCATTGATCTGACCCTCAGATCGAACGGCCATCGCTTGATCGCACTAACCTCCCCGATCGCGCAATCGCATCGACAATTTCCATCACACCCTTTGCTTCTCCCCGCCGATTGCAATCTCCCGATTAGATCTAGGCTGTCCACGTGTCCAGATCCAACGACTACGCCCTTTCCCCGCCATCTGAAGCAGTTTAAACCTAATTCCGCAGGATTTCTTAATTGTTTTTTGTGTTTTGCAGGTTTTTATAATGGTTTTTTTCGCTGTATTGAAGAGAAAGGCCGAAGGTCGGGAGAGACGTTTCCTGCACCTTCGGACTATTAAAAAGAATCATTTACGGGTCGGATTCGACGTTTTATCAGTGTTCCATGGGCATTGATGCCTTAAAAATCCCCGCGCGACCTGCACATCGACAAGACACTGTTCTATTCACAACACAGTTAAAGAGTATCGGTTTTTGAAGAAAGCGTAGCAAATGAAGATTGAAGACAGTATTACGGGGATTACAGCTAAGATGGTTATCAAAAGCCTAATCCCCGACTCAAAACACAGTTTAAATAAATTCTAAAAGTGTTTTATTGGACAGAAAGCCTCCACCGCCACATCTGAGGTGAATTAATTCCTCAGCTACCATAAAAGCCACCTGTTGCCTCAAACCATTCAAACAGAGGCCAGAGTTATTGAAGAAAATCTGATATTCGCCTCCAGCACAGCCAGGGAGTTACTTATTCAAATAAATCAATGCAGAAAATATCTACAGAGTTACTCCACACAGCACACAGAGCCTCAAAGTCAAATAAGACTCCCATCGAGTTTTAAATTCATAATTGTAAACATTAATACAATAGTCCACCTGTTCACTTCTCTATCGAACCCCTCAAAGGGCTGAGAAGTCATTTAATTTGTATTAATGACCCTTGAGATATTTTTGGTTCTCACCTCCTCATCCTTCTATAAATACTGATGTAGAAGATGAAAAATTGTTGGTTGCAGAACTTTGAAATACATTTGAGCTCGAGACTTCTATTTGTACATAGTTTTCACTGGCCCTTGAAGCTCTGTTTGTGATAGAGTAGTTAGGCTGAATAGTGAAGATGATTGCTGAATTGAAACATTGGACTTGAAGACTGTAACTGGTTTGACATCAATAACAAGATTTTTCTTGGGATCCTGGTCTATATTACTGGTGAAGTGCTTCTTTCTTTGTTAATTGTTTTCCTTCTATGTATGCCATATTGTTCATATTCTGCTGTAAAGAACAGTTTAAATAGGGTTAGGATCTACTGTATATCAGTAATCTTCTCTGGCTGAGAAATCTTTATCTTAATGTTTTCCTCAAATTTGTTTATTTAAGAATGATTCAATACAGTTTAAACAGTTAGGAATGTTGGCATTCCCTCGTCCTTCTGTTTGCTTAAACATTGTTCTTGAATGTGATTTCCATTATTTGCTATTAAAGTTAGACTATAGAGAAGAGATATGGTTTGCCCCGATTCCTAGATTCTTTTCTCCTGCTGCGATTCCCGAAAGTTTCCCTTGGTGTTGACTGAAAGAAGATTAGGTTTAAAAGTACTTTATCTGATCTTAAGTTACACTTTGTTTTCTCCTATGTGTTTTCATACTTTCCAAAGGTAATTATGTGGATTACTGGATTTTTTGTCAATTAAGCTGCTTTAATACAAACCTGCCCAAGAGGTCAATGGTTAGCTCTGCCATTGGTTGGTTTTAAACAGTTACTTAAGAAGGATTTTCTTGTTTGGACCGACTATAAATCCCTTGTGAAATTATTATCGCTTTCCACCTCTTCCAACACTTTATTGTTTCCATTCCATCATTTTAATCTCAATAATCTTGTGATATAGATGACTTGCTCCTTGGGATCACCCTTTGATCTTGCTTCCCAATTGAAGCCTGATATGACTCAGCAGCCTGGACTAAAACCACAATATCTATCTATCACCAAAAGCTGCTCTCTATTTTCTCGCAACTTCTCACTTTTAAAAAATTTTCACTTAGAACTTTCCCCAAGTAACATTCATGCTCAACCATCCAAAAAACAAAACAAACCCTTGGCCTTCATAACTAGCCTAACATTTTTACCCAAAACTTCAAAGACAAATCCATCTTTGCACTTATTGGAGAGATCCCTCTCCAGATTCAGGAAGGCTAGATCCTGGAATCCCAAAGTTGGTTGAAACGATGTTGTTTATGTAATTGGACTCTACCAATATTTCTAATAAATTATAGATCCCTAACATTTCTGGCGACTCCGCTGGGGATCTGAGTGTTTTTAATACCTTTTAGAGACCTCAGAAAACCCTTGATTCAAGAAAAATTTGTGAGTAAGAAGCAGCCTTTTCAAGCACTACCACAGAAATGGTAATCATGATGAAACTTGTTTGAATCAATGACAAGCTAGGCAAACCCTAGGATTCTCATAAGACTTTATCTAACCTTGAAAAATCAGCTGGCTTAGCCATAAGAGTAAACTATCTTTGTCTCACAACCATAGCTAAGCTTTGAAGCAGAGTTAGGATATTCTTAAAAACCACACTACTAAAAACAACTCAGAAAAACCTAAAAAAAATTCAGATTGGTATTCAATAAACATGGTGGTGGACCATAAAACCTTTTACCTCCAAAGGAGCTAAAAACTTCCACTGGGCGACTCCAAAATCATTAACAGACCTTAAGACTCCACTGGGAAGAACCCTTATCATCATAACATCATTTAAAACTCAGTTAGAGGACTGTAGGATTAAATTTGCGTAAACAGATTAGTTAACCTCTTAAAGATTGTCATATCTGGTTGAACTTGTCTTGTTTATTTGGTTCTAAAAACACAGCATAGTGGCTTCTAGAAAGATTCACACTAGAGCCCATCCTGACCCTAATCCACCTGAGATAGTTGATGACCCAGAAAGTATCCTTTGGAAGTCTCCTAAGGTTAAATTATCAATTGTTTTCAGATCGCCCTTGAGAGCTAATTCAGTCCCTGAAAATCTTTCGGCTCTACAACAATCACAAGTTGACTTAGTAAATCCATTCAGAACTAGGTCATTTGATGATATAATACAGCTAGACTCTGAATCTTCACTTTCATCCCCGAAGACAAGTGAACATCCTGGTAGAAGAGAATCAACACCTCCTGATTTACATTTCCTGCAAAATTTAGGTGTCTCTCATCCAAGATCAGCTCAGCCATCTACTGTTGTTCCATCCACATCCCTTCACCCTTCATTCACTGTTCAAACCACTCCACCTCAACTCACTTTTCCTCTCGTTAATCCACCTCTTGTAAATCCACCCTCACCACATATCATGGCAACATGGTATGCTCCCCTAGTCCTTCCTGCGCCATTAGTCAATCTTCCACCAGACTATCAGTCCAAAATTTCACTATATGATGCTAGCAATGCTACAACTGCATCACAACATGTGGATAAGATGAATGACTATTTTGACCGGAATGAAATTGATGATGATTCTGTCAAACTTAGATTATTTGCTCAGAGCTTAGGGGGAGAAGTAAGAAAATGGTTTAAAGGCTTAGCCCCCCATAGTATTAATGATCTCCAAGGTTTCCATCAAACGTTCTTAAACAAATGGGAAGTAAGGAAAAATCATCTCCAAGTCCTTGCAGATTACAACAATCTCCATAGGAGCCCAGGGGAAAGTGTACAGGCTTATTGTACTAGATTTAACAGTGTGTATAATGCACTTTCCCCAGATCTTAAACCTCCATAAGGCTCTGCTTTAAACAAATTTCCTGAAGGGTTTGATGCTGATATGACCTATTCGCTAAGAGAAAGAGACTTTGCAACCCTTGAAGATATGCAAAGAGGCGCCCTTTCTGTGGAAGTCAACTTAATGGAGAAAAGAGCAAGGATGAAAAACGAGAAGAGAGTCTCTTTTAGAGAGGAAAATACACCTTCTATGTCCAGCTCAAAAATGGAGAAAATGATGGAAGAAATGATGAAAGAGATTAGCATAATCAAGAGAGCACAAGCAAGTCAAAATCAAATTTCTCCTCAAAACAGAAATCAGAACCAGAATCAGAATTTAAGAAGGAACCAGCCTCCAAACAGACCTAGGGAAGATGATCAACAGATCACTCCTCCCTTTCATCAGAACTATATAAGTGAGGTTGATGAAACAGATGAAATAATAGAGGAAGGTGCTATCAACATGCTGGAGGTTGATGATGATGATTTTGAGATTCATTATGATAAAAAACAAGGTCTATATACACCGTATGATGACAAAAGAGATGATGATGAAAATCATTATCAAGACATGGAAAATGTCATCATAGAGACTCAAAGGGAATATGACCTTAGAAGCAAGACTAGTCAACAAGCCCCCAACACCAAAACCTCTGAAAAATCTTCACAAAACAACACTACAACCAAGCCTAAAACGGTCAAACAAAAGGAAAAATCGGTGGCTATAAATTCTGATAAAGGTAAAGAGAAAGGCACTCAAAACACTGAAAAATAGAGTGCAGACACTAGCAGTACTAATACTTCGGTTAGTACGCCTGTCAAAACCGTTTCATCAAATGTAAATAAAACAAATCAGCAAACTAATATTGTTGATAGAATGACAGCTAATAAGGCTGAGATAACTGCTTTAAAGAGTCAAATTCCTTTCAGCCTGGAGCAGGAAATTTCCAAAATCAAAATCTTTGTTCCATTGATCGAGTTAGCTTCCCAACAAGTATATAGGAACCAAATTTTGAAGGCTTTAAATATAGAGGAAAATGGAGATACAATCAATCTTAGTGATGACCAACCAAATTTGATTTTTGGCCCTAAGATTGAAGGGAAGTTTCAAGAGGGACATGTTCCTCCTTTCTATGTAAGTTTAAATGTTCATGAAAAAATTCTGCACAACGCTATGCATGATTCCGGGGCTTCTCATAATTTAATGCCTAAAGCTGTGATGGAGAGCCTCGGGCTAGAAATCACCAGACCTTACAAAGACCTTTATTCCTTTGACTCAAGTAGAGTAAAATGTCTAGGATTGATCAAAGACCTATGTGTTAACTTAGCCCATATTCCAGCCAAATGCTTACTCATGGACATTGTTGTGGTTGATGTGCCCCCAAAGTATGGAATGTTATTATCAAGATCTTGGGGAGCTAAGTTACAGGGGACTATGCAGATGGACTTGACGTATGCAAATATCCCTGTTTTCAATCAGACTAGAAGACTTTACAAGGAGTCTCATATGCAATACACGGTCAAAAGTCAAGACAGACCTCAAAACTCTCCTCTCTATTCCGTAAGTACAGGCCTTGATTCTTTTATCATGTTTAACGATGAAGCACTTAGTGAACAAATCACGTTATCAAGATTAATGGCCGATAGAGAGGAGGAGGTAAATACCACGGAACTGTCGAAACAGTTTGCTGAACCTGTACAATCTAGTGAACAAAACACAGGTCTCGAGCTACAAACTATGTGTCCTTTAGCTTTGAACATTGAGAGTCAAGAAAGCGCATCTCCATTCACTGAAAAATCTGAACAGATAAAACAAATTCAATGGGGTGCTACTAATCATGAACAATCACAAGGCACCATAGTTGAAGAGGACATTCGCCAACCAGACGAAACTGAAAACAGTCCTCTATGGAGTATGCATTTTGACAGGTCATGCACTAGAAATAACGCTGGTGCAGGTGTCTGGATTCGCCACACTGTAAGAAACCACACTGAATGTATTTCCTGTAAATTAAACTTCCAGTGTTCCAACAACATAGCGGAATACGAATCCCTTCTATTAGGCTTACATTTGTTGAAAAAGTTAGGAGCCAAGAGAATTAAAATTCACGGGGATTCGGAATTAATCATTAGGCAAGTCAATGGGAAATATAATGCTCATCACCCCAGACTTAGGGCCTATCAAAATGGTGTCGTGGACCTTTTAGAAACTTTCGATGAGTCTGAATTAATTTTTGTCCCAAGAAAAGAAAATATTACAGCCCACAATTTAGCCTTTGCAACTAGAACATGTCTGACGCCATATGAAACCGGAGACAACACAACTCCGATAAAATTTAGACCAGCCGTGCCTGATAACGAAAAATATTGGCAAGTGTTTGAAAATGACAAAAAAATAGAAGACTTCATGCAATTCAGAAATGATTTCGAACTAAACGGTTCGGACTCAGACTATGAAGCAGACTGCAAGGAAGAAAATTTTCTTGAGAATGAAGAACCGTCTCCGGAACTTGCTAATATAAACCTGTTATCTAGTAAACTTGAAAGTGAAGCAAAAATGAATGCAGAGTTAGAAACAAAGGAGTTAGAAACTCTGCACTCCAAAGACAAAAGTTTGCCCAAGGGTCTGGCCCCTTTAGAAGAGTTGTTAGATTTTAACGATGTGGCAAATAAACCAAAACTGGAACCTGTAGAGATTGAGGTAGAGGAGTGCAATATTGGCAGTGAAGAGAAACCGAGAATGATCAAACTGTCCAAGACTTTTCCAGCTCACATTAAACTCAAATACATTGAGCTGTTCAAAAAAATTTCTGATTTTTTTGCATGGAGTTACGAAGATCTTAAGTCCTATGACACTGAAATAATACAACACAAAATCCCTCTTAAAGAAAACCAAAAACCATTCAAACAGAAACTGCGTAGAATAAACCCTGTACAGTTGCCTTTGGTTAAGAAGGAAATCATGAAAATGTATGATGCTGGTATTATTGTCCCTATTAGATATTCTGAGTGGGTATCTAATCTGGTGTCTGTTAGGAAGAAGACCAGAGAAATCAGGCTTTGTATAGACTTTAGAGACTTGAACAAAGCTTCATTGAAGGACAACTACCCCTTTCCCAAGATGGATCATATTTTACAAAGGGTGGTAGGGTCTAGAATAATTTCTTTGCTTGATGGCTATTCAGGGTATAATCAGATCTTGGTTCACCCTGCTGATCAATTAAAGACAACCTTTACTACACCATGGGGCACTTTCATGTATGTGAAAATGCCTTTTGGTCTAATGAATGCTGGAGAAACTTTTCAAAGAGCCATGGACATAGCATTCTCGGAAGAACTGGGCTTCTTCATCATTATCTATCTAGATGATGTCACTGTGTTTTCAAAAACAGATGAAGAACACTTAGAACATTTAAGAAAATTTTTCGCGAAATGCAGAAAGTTTGGAATATCCTTAAACCTAAGAAGACACTATTTTGTCTCCAAGACCGTAAAATTCTTGGCCACATCATTTCGGAAGAGGGTATAAAGATTGATCCAAAGAGGATTGAAGCTATATTGCAAATCTCTCATCCTCGAAATATCAAGGAGTTGCAATCTTTCATCGGGAAGATCAACTTTTTGAGAAGGTTCATCCCCAACTTGCCTGAGCTCCTTAGGAATATCACAAACATGTTGAAGAATAAGCAAGGGGTAAAATGGACCTTGGAAGCAAAGAAGTCCTTTTAACTGGTAAAACAAGCATTAACCAAAACACCAGTTCTAATAAGTCCTGATTTTTCAAAATATTTTTATATTTTTTCATTTGCATCAGAACATACCATTGCTGTTGTCCTTTTACAGAAAAATTCACAAGGACAAGAGTAGCCTATGTCATTCTTTAGCAAGGCATTGAGGGATGCCCCTTTGAAGTATAACATCATGGAAAAGAAAGCTTTTGCTTTGGTTAAAGCTTTGAAAGACTTCAGGGTATACATCCTCCACTCACACATCATTGCCTTTGTCCCAAATTCAGTTGTTAAAGACATTCTAACACAAGACCCAGATGGTAAGAGAGGAAAGTGGATTGCAGTTATCCTTGAATATGATTTAGAGGTAAAACCCACCAAGCTGATCAAAGGCCAAGGTCTAGTTAGATTAATGGCTGAGTCAAATTGTGAAGTTCTTGATATTAATATGATTAATGTTTGGAATGACCAAGAAGAATTCTCAACTCCTATTGTTCAAAACCATTTTATGAATTCTCCTTGGTATGCTGATATTGTTTATGTTTTGCTTAATTTAAATACACCTCCTGGTTTATCAAAAACAAAGGTGAGATTCCTGAAGTTGAAAGCTGTAAACTATTGCATTATTGATCAATGTCTTTACTGGAAAAATGCTAGTAGTATATTGCTTAAATGTTTGCCTGAGTTTGATGCAGAGAAGGTTAAGCAGGAATTCCATGAAGGAGAGTGCGGAGGTCACTTGTACTGGAGGTCAACAGCCAACAAAATTTTGAGGGCTGGTTTCTATTGGCCTACTCTTTTTTATGATGTACACAAGATGACCACTACTTGCCATAAATGCCAACTGTTTGAAGGCAAGAGAAAATTATTACCCCTGCCTCTGTATCCAATCACTGTTGAAGCCCCTTTTCAACAGTGGGGACTTGACTTCATAGGTGAAATCCATCCATCATCTTCTGCCCAGCATAGATGGATTCTCACCGCTACAGACTACTTCACTAAGTGGATAGAGGCCATTCCTTGTAGGCAAGCCAAGGATTCAGTTATCATAAAATTCTTAGAGACTAACATTCTCTCCAGATTTGGCTGTCCCACCAAGATCATCACTGATAATGCAGTAGCATTTGGATCAAAGAGGATGGTTGAGTTCTGTCACAAATATCAAATATCATTGGGGCATTCCACGGCCTATTACCCTCAAGGTAATGGACTTGCAGAATCTTCCAAAAAAAGCTTAGTGAACATAATCAAGAAAATGTTGGAGGACAATAAAAAGTCTTGGCACACAAAGCTGGTCCATGCACTCTGGGCTGACAGATTAACTTTGAATAAATATATTGGTATGTCACCTTTCCAGCTTGTGTATGGTACAGAAGCAATTTTTCCAAATAGCCTTGGTGTACCAGTTTTGAAGTTGATTCAAGAGTTGCAGACTGAAGAAAATGACATGACCAGAAGAATAAATCAGACCATTCATCTTCAGTAGAACCAGGGAGGAAGTGTATAACAAAGCATTGCAGAAACATGACAGCATCAAAAAACTTTTTGACAGAAGAACAAAGGCCAGAAATTTCAAGATTGGGGACAAAGTTTTAAAGTGGGACTCAAGGAGGGAAGAAAAGGGAAAGCATGGAAAATTTGACAACCTATGGCTTGGCCCTTACTCTATCCATTCAGTTGCTGGTAATAACGCATTTTTCTTACAGAAACTGGATGGAACAGAATTATTTGGGGGTCCTGTCAACGGCAGGATGCTTAAGCATTACTTTTCTTAATCCATTTTATGTTTTGAGGCCTTTTTATCTTTTTTCCATTATGAATATTTCACCCACCATTGCATTCAAAGTTATGAAAAAACAAAAAATACAAAAACAAAGAAAAGAAAGAAAAGAGGGCAGAAATGAAAACAAGAAAGGCAAAGCCCCATGTCAAAAAAGAGAAATAAATCTGAAAGTGTGCAAGCTCAAATGCCACTCCTCAAAAACACACTTCTAGTTAGTCAAACTATTTAATCTTGACTAATTAGCTTTAAATTTTTCTGCTGATAGGATAGTGAATTCGATTTGCCAAACTGTTCAATATTGGCTTATCAGTAGATAGATTAGGATAGAAATTGAAGGTTCAAACAAACTCAAAATCTGAACCAAAGTTTCCAAAAGGGGATGACTCAAAACGGTTCTATTTTCTGAGTCACAAAAGAGAAAAACTGGTTCTAATTTGCTCAAAAACTGAACCAGAAGAAAAGAAAAGACAGCTCAAACAAAAGCAAAAACAGAGCTGTGAAGAAAAGAGAAGGCCATGATGAGAGAATTTCAGGTCTTAAGCCCTCCATTTTGTTTTAATTTTCTGAAAATAATAATCTATGTGCAGCTTTTTTTTATGCCATAGATCATAGCAAGTCAAACAGCTTAATCTTGACTTGACTGTTTTTGAATTTCTGTTATAGAATTTAGAGAATGAAAGTATGTTGGACAGCTTAATCCCAACAGACAGTAGATTAGGTAGAGAAATATCTGAGCTCAACTGTTTAATCTGAGTTCAGGGAGAAATAAGGAGTAGAAATAGATTAGTTTTCATGCTTTCAAAAGAATAAAATGTTGTAAGAGAGTTTGCCAATCCAAGTGAACTCTAAGAATAAAAAATGTTAGATCTGTAGGATTGGGTAGGTAGAAAGCTTGTTGATGAAGGTCCATTGTTTTCATGGCTGCCAAATATGTTTTTAGAGAAGATCATTCAATCACAGGAAGGCAGCCCAATGGATGAGGCAACTGATCAGCCTCCCAAAAGATGCAAGTCTGAAGTTCTTGATGCCTTCAAGAAGGCACCATCCCCAAGTAGAGCCACTGTTAGCCACCTATAATATTTTTTTATACCAAAAGGTGGCTAAGATATTTTTTGAGCCTCTAAGGAACAAATTTTACTACTAAAAATTGTTGGCTCTTGAAGACTTCTTTAGGCCTCATGCCGCTATCCAAAATCTTCATTGTTGTTCTCATTTAAATTATGTTGATTCCAAGTGTCAATCACAAAAATCATCATTTTTTCCTTTTTTCCACTCATAAACAAAACCTTCATTTGTTTCCCTTTCTCCATAATTCTCTCTATTTTTCATGTTCTCCTTTTTCCCTTCATGAGAACCCCTTTTTTTCCATAGTTAAAAACTCACTTTTTAACTATTTCAAAAACGGCTAAATCCACCGAAAAACCCATTCCCCGATCTATTTTTCCCCTTCACAGTAGTTAAAAACCCATTTATCCAAAGTTTTAACTTAAAAACTTAAGTCACATGTTGAAATACTTTAATGGGTTGATCAAAAAGACCGATCGCGCAATCGCGATCGGAGAAATCAAATGGGTAGATCGGAAAGACCAGGCCCGACGTTCCGATTGCGATCGTTTTTGAATACATAAAGCCCCGGGCCATCAGCTCATATATATCCACGACCCCCGCATTCCCGGAAGCGCCCTCTCGCCGCTTATATTTTCTTCCGTCGTATCCACAAAAACCTTTGATTATTCTAAAGGTTTGGGTTTCATAAAAACATACAAGGGTTTCCCCCGCTCATCCCCATCGTTGATCGATCGCCGATCGAACGACCAATGCTCAATCACGCTGCATGTCTCAATCGCATCGCTTTTCTTCCGATTGCGAACCGCATCACACCTTTTCAACCTCCGATTGCGATTCCTTCCGATTCGCTCCGCCGTTGATCTCGACCCTCGCATCGAACTACTTACTCCGTCTTCCCATCGCATCGAAGCTTTCCATCTCATCGCAATTCTCACATCGCGCTCCATTTGTTATTCACATTTCCCATCCCTCCGATTCTTTCCCCGCCGTTGATCTGATCCTCAGATCAACGATCATCGCTTGATCGCACTAACCTCCCCGATTGCGCAATCGCATCGGCAATTTCCATCGCACCCTTTGTTTCTCCCCGCCGATTGCGATCTCCCGATTAGATCTGGATCGTCCATGTGTCCAGATCCAATGGCTACACTCTTTCCCCGCCATCTGAAGCAGTTTAAACCTAATTCTGTAGGATTTCTTAATTGTTTTTTGTGTTTTGCAGGTTTTTATAATGGTTTTTTTCGCTGTATTGAAGAGAAAGGTTGAAGGCCGGGAGAGACGTTTCCTGCGCCTTCGGACTATTAAAAAGAATCATTTACGGGTCGGATTCAACGTTTTATCAGTGTTCCATGGGCATTGATGCCTTAAAAAGCCCCGCGCAACCTACACATCGACAAGACACTGTTCTATTCAGAACACATTTAAAGAGTATCGGTTTTTGAAGAAAGCGCAGTAGATGAAGATTGAAGACAGTATTACGGGGATTACGGCTAAGACGGTTATCAAAAGCCTAATCCCCGACTCAAAATATAGTTTAAAGAAAATCTAAAAGTGTTTTATCGGAAAGAAAGCCTCCACTGCCACATCTGAGGCGAATTAATTCCTCAGCTACCATAAAAGCCACCTGTTGCCTCAAACCTTTCAAACAGAGGCCGAAGTTATTAAAGAAAATCCGATATTCGCCTCCAGCACAGCCAGGGAGTTACTTCTGCAAGGAAATCAATGCAGAAATATCTGCAGAGTTACTCCACACATTACATAGAGCCTCAAAGTCAAATAAGACTCCCATCGAGTTTTAAATTCATAAATTGTAAACATTAATACAGTGGTCCACCTGTTCACTTCTCCATCGAGCCCCTCAAAGGGCCGAGAAGTCTTGAATCTGTATTTATTATCTTAAGAGATCTTTTTGTTAGATTTCACCTCCTCATTCTTCTATAAATACCTCAGTAGAAGATGAGAAATTGTTGGTTGGTTGCAGAACTTTGAAATACACTTGAGATGGAGACTTCTATTTGTACATAGTGTTCGCTTGTCCTTGAAGCTCTGTTTTTGTTAGAGTAGTTAGGTTTAATAGTGAAGATGATTGCTGAACTGAAACATTGGACCTAAAGATTGTAACTGGTTTGACATCAATATAAAATTTGTTTCTTGGGATCCTGGTCTATATCACCGGTGAAGTGCTTCTTTCTTTGTTAAATTGTTTTCCTTCTATGTACGCCATATTGTTCATATTCCTCTGTAAAGAATAGTTTAAACAGGGTTAGGATTTTCTGTATAGCAGTAACCTTCTCTGGCTGAGAAATCTTTATCTTAATGTTTTCTTCAGATTTGTTTATTTAAGAATGATTCAATACAGTTTAAACAGTTAGGAATGTTGGCGTTCCCTCGTCCTTATGTTTGCTCAAACATTGTTCTCGAATGTTATTTCCATTATTTTCTATTAAAGTTAGACTAGAGAAGATATGGTTTGCCCTGATTCCTAGATTCTTTTCTCCAAAGGCAGATTCTGAAAGTTTCCCTTGGTGTTGACTGAAAGCAGACTAGGTTTAAAAGTACCTTATCTGATCTTAAGGTTACATTGTGTTTCTCTTATGTGTTTTCATACCTTCTGAAAGTAATTATGTGGATTACTGGATTGTTTTTCAATTAAGCTGCTTTAATACAGACTTGCCCAAGAAGTTTATGGTTAGCCCTGTTCTTGGTTGGTTTTAAACAGTTACTTGAGAGGCTTTTTCTTGTTTGGACTGACTATAAATCCCTTGAGAAATTATTATCAGTTTCCACCCTTCCAACACTTTATTGTTTCCATTCCATCATTTTAATCTCAATAATCTTGTGATATAGATGACTTGCCCCTTGGATCACCCTTGATGTTGCTGCTCAATTAAAGCCCAGATATGACTCCATAGCCCAATGGACTAAAAACCATCGTTATATCTATCTATCAGCCAAAGTTGTTCTATTTGCTTGCAACTTCTCACTTTTGAAACTTTTGCACTTAGAACTTTCCCCTCAAGTAACATTCATGCTCAACCATCCAAAAAACAAAACAAACCCCTTTAGCTCATAATCAGCCTAACATTTTACCCAAAAACTTCTACATTTACAAACCATCTTTGCACTTATTGGAGAGATTCCTCTCCGGATTTAGTGAAGGCTAGGATCCTAGAATCCCAAAGTTGGTTGAATCATGTTGTTTAACTGACCGCCAATCTTACACAACTACAGATCCCACCACTTTTACCTTCTCCTTGCATTCTTTCCTTACTAATATGAAACCATAACTCATCCCCTTCTTGAAACTTATGATCAATTCTATGCTTACCATTCCTCTCTTGTACTTGCCTTGAATTTTTTTCCAAATTGTTCTTGAACTTATTTACGTATGAGATGAATTATTTCTAATAACATGTGAGATTTTTCAATGTCACTATGAACATCAATGGCCACATCCTTCTCAAGAATGAAAATATAAAGGTGACTAGGCAAATACCCAAAACAAATATAATATCTTAGCAAATACCCAAAACAAGCTTCTGCAAAAGGTGAAGTATTCAGAGTGTCAGTCTTGTAGGCATGTTGAATGTAATGCAAATGCTCATCCCAAAGCTTGGGATGCTTTGGCCGCAATAACCTCTCAAAATATGTACAGTTCTGTTTAGACTACTCAAGTTTGTGGATGGAAATCAATACTCTCTTTTTCAACTTACTATCCACCATATTCCATAAATTGGACCAAAAATTTCACAAACTGGAATCCTGCTGTACTACTAATGAAGGAAAGCCATAATGAGCCTATTTACACATGTTGAATATAAATTAATACTGGTTCAAATAGCTTATAGTTTTCTTACATGGCATAAGAATACACATTCTACAACCACCAACTACTACATAAATATAATCATGTCAGTTTTCTAGATAATGGTAGTCCTCCAACAAAATCCATAGAAATAATTTCCCATGGTCTAGAAGGTGCCGGAAATGGCGGTGATATAAAACAAGACCTATTGCTAGGCTTGCTTGGTAGCAGAAGACAACCCATAATGAAACGTGAAACACTATCTACCATGCGAGGCCAATAACAATACCTCTATAAATGTGCCACTCTTGTTTACCCCAAAATGTCTAGCTATGAGAGAAGAATGAGCTTCTCTCATGATGCTTAGTCTCTCCCCGTGGTATACATGACTTTCCCTCTAAAGGAAGAAAATTATTATGCAAATGATAATCATTCTCCTCAACATGATTCCCTTCACTCGTTATATACACATCCTTAAAATCAACATCTCGATGCATACTGCTCACGTAGCTCTCATGTACAATAGAATCATTCTTAAGAAAAGTACTAGCACCAATAATAGGCCTTGAAAGTATATCAACAACCTTATTTTAAATACCTTCGTACCTTATTACCAAGGAGATTGTTGTAAAGCCCATCCATCTGAAATGTCGCGATTCATCAAGTAATTGGCTTGCTAGTCATAATTTAAAGGTCATGGTCGGTATGAACAATTGTTTCTTGCCCATCAAATAGTGTTTTCATACAATGTACCACCATACAACTTTATCATATGTAGGATAATTCGCTGTACACCATTAAATGGTCTCGTAACGAAAATGTCGTTACCATGTTGTAAGAGAACCCACCTACATGAATCATCAGTATCCGTCTAACTTGTTTGTCTCCAAGTCCTGTGAATGCAAGCGACCGACAACTTATCTTCTCTTTCAAAGACTAAAATCTTTCTCGTTTCTTCTCCCCATTGGAAAGCACTACCACACTTAGTCACCGCATGCATAGGGAGCTAACAGTATAAGAAGAACAACCAATACCGAGCTGCACCTAAAATTCTTACTCGTAATGGATTTGGGAGTAGGCGCAATTCATATAATGGCTTCTACTGAAGGATAAATTCTCAACGCGCCCTCCGACCATGTGTCCTAAATAAACCAAATAAGTCTTTCCACCCACATTTCTTTGACATTTTAAATAACCGATTTTTCTTCAAAACATCAAGTAATTTCTTAACATGCATGACAGGCGTTCTTCTCTAGTCTTGCTGAAAATTAAGATGTCATCTAAGTATACAATAAAAATTATCAAGAAAAGGATGTACATCCGTTACCCTATTAAATTTTAGTGCATTGCATAAACCAGGATAACAAGCCACTCAAAGAGCCTCATTTGGTTTTAAATGTTGTCTTCCAAATGTTTTATTCAATTTAACTGATGATAATCATCACGAAGTTCATCTCTAGTGAATATTTGAATATCTTTAGCTTCTATTCAACAAATCATCATTTGGGAGTGGTATTCATTTTACCATATTTTGTTCTAATGCTCTAAGTCTACACATGTGCGCTTGCGTCCATCTTTATTTGGAATCAACACTATCGGTGACCCACATATGGTTTGGCTTTATGAATCTTTAGCATCAGTTCTTAATTTTCCTCTGATTTTTCAGCAAGAGTCTTCCATGACAGAAGGTTAAAGACATGTTGATATTAGGAAGAGGACAATTCACGAAACATCTGCCGAATTTCTTTAGGAGGTAAACTCTGGTTTATTTCAAATATCTCATGATGTGCATCAACTACACTGTAACCCGATTGTTTGAATTCCACCAAATGACTCCATGATTCATATCAACTTGGTATTAACCATAAGTACAAAACTCACTAGAATTTACTAGCCTTTACTCCGTCCTGACATTTTTATCATCGCTATTGTCTTTCTTGTGATGTAAAGGATAAATGGAACTCCTTGCCATATTTAAAGAGATGAGATTTATTTTCAAGTACAGTGGAATATTGATTTCCGTCAAATAAGTAAGGACTTCCCCAAAGAAATTTTGATATATCGTACACAACGACATCAAGTTCAACTATGTCAATACAAAGCAAGTAGCTTGCATAATTGCAATGTGCAATTTTCTGAGACTTCAGGGCTTGGTATCCTTGCATATCCACCCAAGTGGATAAGGCTTTGGATGTGTGGAATAGTCTCAAGTTTTAGCTGTTTCTGACCAAGTCTTCCTCGATACATGATATTTGCTTCAGACCTACTATCAAATGGGGTGGTGTGTCAATTTTAGTATGTTTTATAGACCACTTCTACGTGGTGTACACCACTCAATTTTTCTTTATTAGAGCTTGTACATGACAAGCGCTTTTGAAGTACTAGTGCTTGATTTAGTTTCAGTTTCATTTCCTTCATAGCTAAACCTACATGCATTACTTCATCCTCACGAATCATCACCTAAATCTTTAGAGGTGTAGTTGTAGTAGTCAGTGCTTTTCTTCTTGCTTTTGTTAAATTGATTTCTTTTTTCGTGGATGTAATTTCCAACAATTTTTCTCATAACTTAATAATGTTTACATCAATTTTTTCACCTTCCTTTGTTTGACAGATGCATTCTTTTTCCTTTCTCAAAGGTTTTATCTTTGTTCTTCCCCTTTGAAAGGCTTGTTTCTACCTCTATCAGTGATTTTTACCCTTGCTTCCAAATGCGTATCTTGTACACACAAACTTCATCTAGACTAGTATTTGAACATAAGGATAGTATGTTTAAAGGTAACTATGCAAACCACCTATATATTTCAGCAAAAGAACTTTATTTTGTAAGTCTACCCCTACTAAGAAAGTGCAGTTTTTCTCCTAAAATTTTGGGACTGTACATTTCATTCCCTAATGTCTAAAGTTTCAATTCATTATAGCCTTTTGTAGATGAGCTAATAGATAAAATTAAGTCTTGATTGCAGTAATAAATTCATTCCATGATAAAGTAATCTTACCATACTTAATTTCATCTGGTCTTGCTTTCCACCATACCAATGCTACTCCATCCATTCTTTAGCGAGGCTAGTTGTATCTTGGTGTCATCATCATGAAGGTTTTGAATCCTTAGATAAACTTCCAATTGTTTGATCCAATTGTCTAGTTTTCCGCATTGATTTCAATTGTTAAACATGGGAAATTAAAATTTGACATCAAGCTTTAAAAAAGGATTTTTACCAAGAAGCCACTTATGAGACCGATTTACCGAAGTCGAGAAGACGATGTAGAGGAAGAGGATGAAGATGGAGATGGTGGATTACCATTTCCTCCATGTCTTTTCTTTGAATAATCATTACTCTTCTTTCCTCCCCGAGGAAACCTCTTTCTTCTTATGGTTTTTTAATTTTCCAGCAATCCTATCATTTATTTCTCGATAGAGGATCCTTACCATCTTATTCATATCCAAGGAAAGCTGAATACCTGCTCTTCTTCTTCCTTGGGATCCATATCTTCAGGAGCTTCTCCCTTTCTTTGAAGACATGCTTGAAGCTACTTCTAGGGCTCTTGGAGGGTTCTCTTAACCTTCTTGAAGTTGTGGATTAGTTTGGTGCACTAACCAAGTTTCCTTCTACTTTCTTGTAGTGCTTTAGCGCCTTAGTATAAAATTGCAAACAAATGACTTAATTTTGCACAAAACAAATGTTTGAAAGTAAAACACTAGCTTGTAAGACTCTAATCCCAAGCTCGATACCAACTGATCTAAAATAAAAATATTTTTTTTCTTTTTCAAAGTATTCATTTCCCATTGTTCAAGTGTGCAAAGTGTTTGAATAGTCTTTTGCAAGTGAAACAAAGTGTTTTTGATAACCTGCTTTTAATTTTGTGTGAGGGAGTGTTTTTAATTTACTAATTAACAACTTTTAATCAACACAGTATCAAATTCACCATAAACACACAACAAATACGATGAGGAAGTTCACCCCTGGCTACATCTGCCGGGTCCAAGGCTCCCAATCAGCATGTCTTTGATATATTATGATGCTCAACGATATAGTGAGAAAAGGCCTAAACAACATCAAAACAAATTAAGAAATGAATTTAACACATAAAGAAGCTAATAATGACTCATTTCTACCTAAAGGAAGAAGTGTAGTCCAATGCACCATTTCCCTGCCCCGATGGCTCCCAAGCTTCTTTGAAGTAAAAATGGTTGAAAGACACCTCTGATGGCTCGAAACATGTTCCAATGGCTCAAAAATGCTGATAATACCTGAAATCAAAAAACAAATTAAAAGGTTTAGTAATGTGAAAGAACAAAGGAAGTTTTGTCTAGTTTTGCCTAAAAATCCACTAACTTTGAGAGTCAAAAATAGCTCCACCAAAAATAGCATTCACCACCGAAATTAGGTTTCCACTCCAGCTTTAGACGGTCAATTAATGTGGCATTAAAAGATTTATGGCCTGAATACATGGACCATCCGAACTCACGCACTGAATCAACATAGCTCAATGGTTTCATAACCGTGGCATTAGTGTGTTTAACATAACTTTCCGCCACCACACAACATGTGAACATATCAACTAACCACAACCGTCGGGCTCATGGGCCATGGTCTCCGTCCATATCCCTGCAGAGGGGGCTAGCCCCTTTCACCAATCAAACTCCTTTTACAAAGTTTATTTATGCGGAACATCAAGGAGGTTATGAACGTCAGCAAAGGTGGGCCGGTCAGGCCTCGTAATGCGCCACCCAACCCGGGGTCGAATCCTATGCATACCATAAAATTTACCACCGTAAACTCTTCACTGCCCTCGGGGCCACATGGTATGCTCTGTAGCCACATGGTGCCCGTCATTGAACAAAACTGTAAGTCAACCCAATATCCAATCAAATGCCAAGTGTCGAACTCGATATAGTAGCATCGAAGGAATATTCGGTGAATATTCCCAGAATATTATTAAATATTTTTTTAAAATTCAAAGTCAACTCCTTGGTCAAATCGACTTTTTGAAGGAAATTGTGAATTTCAAACTTGAATAACTTTCACATATAGTAAGTCGGATTTGAGTGTCGTTCACGACGCCCAAGATCATATCAACGAGGCCTATCCAAGCCGTTCAAGTTTCAACTAATTCTGAGTACCTAATTTTTTGAGTATTTTCTTCTACTTAGGACATGATCAATTGAATACCGCCTATCATTAGTTTTTTTTTTTATTAAACACAAATCAACTTGGTTACCAGTCAACATACTTACCAATCTGCAAAATTTTCTTTTAGATGTTTAGGAAAATTATCAAAACACGATACGTAGAGAATACGATATTGGTTTTGGAGCGATTCAAGTTGTGTTGGATTCAAGTTGATGCGATATACGTTTTAGCATAGATTTTGAGAAGTTTCGAACACTTTAATTTTGAGCACTTTACTAAACGACTGATCACTAATCTGTGTTTCCATCATTTTGACCCTTAAACTCTCATACCACTCCTCACAGACATGCAAAAATAAAAATAGATAAAAGAGTGCCACCGCTCGATACCACCGATTCAATTACGAAGGAACGTAATAGAATACATATATAAAAATAAAAACATAGATGCAACAAAAGTAAAACTTCTGTTCATTAATATTTAAAGGATCAAATATTTCACGTAATGGAAGAATAAACTGCTCGGTGAGCGTGGTAGATTATCTTCCGAGATGTGGCGAATACATGCCTTAGAACTATGTTATAATGAGGCTAAAAGGCTCATTTATTATTGAGAAACAATGGAAACCCATAAAATCACAAAAACCTAGCCCTGAAGATGAATCACCAAAACAATCAATAAGCTGACTTGTACATCCACTTCGGTCGCAACTTTGGTACATTTACATTCTACATGTGCACACAATACCTCATTAGAAATATATCCATGAAAATATATTTCATCGAAAGCATAAATTAAAGATTTATGTTTTCCATTTTCTAAAAAATGTTGTTTAGGCCTCAAAGCAATTTTAGCCTTGGTGTGACCAAAACCGCCAAAAAATAGTAAATTGAATACAATTACGAAACTAAAAAACTAAAAATAAGAAATGGTGGGGGTCCAAGTGAATAACGGAGGCCACCAATATCCAACCGGATCAAGTTTTGTGCAATTGAAGCAAACATGGCAAATGCTCTAGTTCTAAAGATTAATGTATCCAGATAAAGAGTTTGTGGTATGTACATATACAAGAGAGGACTTGGTGGATCTCTGTGAGAGGGACAGACAGTTATGAGTCATAAAAATTTAATGACAACTAGAAAAATTATCCAACACATTAGCTTGAGTTGGCAACAATCATCCATGCACAAGGATGTGGAGGAACTATCTTCTTGGCAGAGGTTCGTACCGATGGAGCATCGTAGGTTGAGATACTTGTTTGACCAACTGAATTTGAATGTCGTGGTGTTGTAGATGGTTGGCCAAGATTAGTGATTTTGAATTTTAGATCAAGTACATCAGGGTAAAGACATTAGGTTGTAGATGCCTTAGTGAGTAAGAGATATAGGCAGAATCATACAGCAACCAAGAGTTAGTATGGAACAAACTTACATGATCGACATGAAGGTCAACATGATAATAGGTACATGAAGACTGTGCATAGGGTTATGTAAATACCGCAGTACAAGTACATTATTTATTGTAGGTATAGGTACAGCCAGTGCACAAGATGTGGACTATCTTCTAACGTACGTATGACTTGATCAGACTAGGGGACCAGGTATGTTCCACCGTAGTGAGCTCAAGAAGAATACCAGAGGGAGTTTCATGTGAAACCAGAATATTTAGGTCACCAGATATCAAAAGACATTGACAACATTGAAGAAGCTCTTATTATTCACCAAATCTCAGTACATTATGTAGTTACATGAGATTATTTCTGGACCCAGAAATGAAACCAAAGTGTAAACATCCAAGTGGACTTACCAAAACAAATTCTTATTCTAGAGTGGAAGTGTACTTATGATTTTATCATAGGTTTGCTATGATTACTCCAGAAAACATAATCTTCATCATGACTGTGGGAAGATTGGACGAAGGTATCACACTCTCCTTCTAACAATTTAATTATCAGCTAGTGATGTAACACATATATTCATTAGATATGTAATACATGGTTTCTCAATATGACCGTAAGAAAAGGATGCTAAGTTCACTTCCAAGTTTTGGAAGGATTTGTTTGCTAAAGTTTGGGAATGTTAGACTTTAACACAATCATTCACATACATATTAAAATAGAGTGGCAATGGTGGATATTGGAGGAAATTTTGAGGATGTGAGCAGGTAAGCAAAAGAGATGGGGAGTGAGTACCTTCCATTATTGAGTTCAATTATTGGGGTCAATGGGTATCAAGAGTCAATGATGCATCCGTTTGAGGAACTTGCGGCAGAGTTGCAATACTCCGTCACTGGGTGCTGATTCGCTAATCGGGTATTGATAGGAATGAAAGGCTGTGGCGGGAACATGAAATGCATCAAGAATAATTTGAAGGTAGCGTAGAAAGTGAGAAAATATATGCCGATCAAAACAGGTTGTATAATGAGTTTCGTGTGAAAGGGCATTTTTTCATCAAGCCCATGAAGTGACACTTCGAAGATTGGATAATGTACCAAGATAGCACTGTATTGTGGACCTTTCTTGCTATTGCTTAAAAGGATTGGAACAATAGTTTGATTTGACTACAACGCTTCAACAAAGGAAAGTCCATGATGTTTTCCATGTGTCATTGCTTAAGAATTATGTGAAATATGTTGATCACAGGATTGAATGGTTTGTCATAGGATTTAGAAGGATAATTACAAATTTTAACTCTCAACGTATTTTTAATAGAAATATGCTCATGCTCAAACCAAGCAATTGAGCAAGTTAGCATAATGGAGGTATTTTGGGCTCGAGAAGAAACTACATGGGATGATGGATCATATGTAGACTATGTATCATTCTCTATTCACCGGTTGAGAAAATGTCCTTTACATATGTTTTGGTTGTACATATGTATATGGATGAAAATACTGCCATGTAGTTGTGTTATAAAGCTCCAAAGTATGTGTATGGGTGTTGTGCTTATGGTTTTCATGTTTTTATGTTTCTCATGTTGTTGGATTCTCAAATGACGATCATTACAAATACCTAAACGAAAGCTAAACAGAAGTCCACCGGTAATATGTTTTTCTAATGGTAATACTGTTGGTTATATGTCGTTGAACACAGAGGATGGTATTCTCAAGGGGGAGGGTTCTCAGAATAACCCCTATTAAAAAAGTACTCAGAATAAATTTGAAGGGTACAGGCTTAATAAACCAATAATGGGACATGCATTCCAAGCTAAATGTTGGGAAAAAAAATCCTAGTGTGGGTGTTCATATGGTTTATTGAGGTTATGGAAATTGACAAAGGAAATGGCTAAGGATTTGGAAAGGCATGAGGCATTTATTGGCATTTTATTTATGAAAATAATGGAAAATAAGAGAAAAAGGAAGGTGAAAGGTCATAAAGTTGTTTGTGAGGAGGAAAATGAAGGAAAATAACCGAAGGATTAAAGAAATTAGAGGCCTCATTAATAAAAATTCTTTTGAGGATCAGCTGGTGCAATTCTTTCGGGGCCTAAATTCTTACAGCTTAGTTTGGAACTCTGATTTTCTCTTTCATACTCTTGACACTTCAAGTTTTCTTGAACACTCTTGGAGAAGTGTGGCATACTTGGATTTGATAAGAATGCAAAGGAAAAGTAGGAAAGTAAAAGGACATCGGGATCAATAACTACAATAGATTTTTCTTTATAAAAATTTGTGCCGCATGTATGATTTTTGACAGTTTTTGGCATGCATGACACATGCATGTGGTTTCTTAGTTATGATATGCCATTGGCATGAGGATTTCCGATGATAGTGGTTTTTCCAGCCTTTTCATTTCGTATAGCCATGGTGTTGTGGTATTTCTTTTCTTTTTTCGGTTGGTTCTCATAATCTTTGATTATGGGTTGAGTTATTAGTTCCTAGAGCCTTGGTTGGACAAATTCTATGGAGCCCTATAACAACTTGCTGAGTTATTAGTCCCGGAGCCTTGGTTGGACAAACACTTCTGAGAGCCCTCAGAAACATGGGTTGAGTTATTAGCCTGAGCCTTGGTTAAACGCTTGGAGCCCCCCCCTTAGTGGGTTGAGTTACTAGTCCTTGAGTCTTGGTTGGACAAATTCTCTTGAGCTCGGAAACAACTATGGGCTGAGTTGAATGGAGCTGGTTGGAACAAATGCTCGAGCTCGACAATCGGGGCAGAGACCAATCTAGTGATGGTTAGGATGTCCTAATTGAGGTGAATCATCAAGCTGAGGGTTGAGGTTTTTTAGCTCTGTGCTCCTGGGTTCAGCTGGATTTGTTTCATGAGATCCCATATTCATGCTGAATATGGGGTGATTGGATGAAGAGAGATTTGCTAAGCCAATTTATGGTCGGGTGGAATGTGGAAGTCCCGAAACCTCATTTTGAATTCTCATGAAGAGCTTTCTCACTTGGTATTTCATGTGTAAATGTGCTGGTTCATAATGTGGTATTTATGGTTGTCATATCCATGTTATTTCTATTGCTTATGCTGGTTAAAGTATGTTTATGACAATGATGATGTATGGATCACATCATGTGATGTGTAAATGAATGAACAATGAATATATGACCTAATAGATGATAATGCAGCTAATGTGATAAGGCATCAATGCTTCTTAGCGATTTTCATATAAGTATGAGACCCCCATACTCAAATATGTTTTTTAACATGTAGAATGCATATTTGTGACATGTTTAAAAACAAAGTGTCATGGCTAGTAGGGGTCCGTAAGTCCTATTCACATTCACTTGCATTTTTTATATAAATTTTTATTTCGAAGTTTCATTGAGTTTTTAAGATCAGTCATAGCCCTGAAATTAGCCTGAAGTTCAGTCCCGGCATAGCACTGGGTGGCACACACACCAGAAGCTCATGGGAGCAACTGGGTCATTCTCAATCACATGGAATACTTCACAAGGAGCGACCGTGTGTTTTATTCATTGAAATTTTGAGTTCTTTAGGGGTTGGTCACCTGGAAGGGTGGGCTAGCTCCCGAGGTTCTGTGAGATGTTTAGAAGGTCAGATTGGTTGTGTTGTGTTGGTCCCACTTCCTTAACTATACATGGGGAGTTGAATCAGATCATTGTAGCTCATCATCACATGTTACTCCTGCAATAATGGGCATTGTGTAGATGAGTGAGGGTGGTTACGATACTATACAACTAACCATCCGTCTGTGATGCTGTATGAAGCTGAATGATTATAAATGAGTGTGAATGTGTAGTTTTCTTGAAGATTCATAGGGACATTATATGATGATAGTTTTTAGATTAAGCTAGAAAACATATATTATAATCATTGGTTATTGATATGCTATACAAATATTAATTTATAGCAGGTGTTAGATTGAATAGTGTTTAGTTTTCCATTAAGAAGTGATTTTTGTTACATGTAGAACATTATTTTTTGACAGTATATTAATGATAAATCTAGGGATTTATAAGAAGGATTTATTTATTTATACATTTTGTAGGTCAAAATATTCTATTAATTCAAATAAGATATACATCATGAAGAGTTGATTAAAAAATTGGTTTGTGCCTACTTACTGATTTACACAAATATGGTAATAGAACCACATTATCAAAAGACAAGTGCAAGCTAGAAACCACACATACAAATAGCCTAGTGCGACCAAACCAGAATTAATACAATCGATAATCATCCCCATTTGTAATTAACCAAAAATAGGTTTTCGGACCAATGCCTAGAGCTGGGAGTGAAATAAAATCATAATTATGTCCTTTTCCATGTGTTTCAAACACTTTCACACTCTAATGGGTAGATTCTCCTTTGTCTATGCTGAATATTAATATATCTTACATAAAGCAACAATTTCACTCCAAGTGTTCATAAAACCAATATGTTTTCATATCATTATCATGTCTGATCTAATCCAACTAGAGTGATATTTTTAAGATGGTTGTCGAATGAATTAAAGTGATGGTAATTGGGTATCCTTACTAGGGGATCGTGCTAGATTTAAATCCAAACTTTTTAACCCAAATTATGATTGTACAGTGGTTTTATTTCTTGCGCCATATGACCCTATGCCTTGCTTAACCCGTCACATTGAAAACTGCATGGAAACCTTGTTAATGAACTTGCTCCAATTATCAAATTCCTCACCTAAACTCCAACCAGTCCAAACTTCACGTAGTGGCATTTGTAAACCCAAAGAAATTTGGGATCTACAAGAAATGACCCCACCGATACCAAATACACATCATTCAACACCCACCTCCTCTAATAGCGTTCCCTAAGTTACCTTCCCGCACACAACCTCTCTAGTATTTTCCACCCCTTGGATCCCCACCATTATGGGGAGAATTATTTGCTCTATAAAAGCACAATGAACTGTTGTTTTTTCTAGAAACAAGATCGTAGGGCTTCACCCGAGAGCCATTTCAACATTCGATTATATCAAGGAAATATAAATCCTCGCGTATTTTCTTCCCATATTTCAAGAAAATAATAAGAAAAGGGAAAACCAGGAGGTTCCTAGCTTCCCAAATACCTTGAAGAAAAGAAGCAAGATACTAAGCTCTAGAATGAGCCCAACAGCTCCACTAGCGAGCCTAATCCCTTCTCAAGTGCTAAGAACACTAAAATGAGATATTTTCTCTCTAGCCGATAAAGCCCCCTACTCTAACACCAAAAATGAATATAATTCCAAATAACATACCTAATATCAAAAACATCAAGAACCAAACATCACAAAAACATAGACCAACCAAGATACAAGGCCCTCGGTAACTTTACTGCAGGGTTGAGGAAAATTTTTCCAAACATTCTTACGATTTCTAGGTCCCCGCCTTTTCCTTCTGGGTAAATGGGTAACAAAATACGCAAAAGATGGAGCTTTGGGAAAGAAAACTATTACCCTCGGGTCCCAAATCCACATAAAATGAACCAGAGAGATGAATTTACCATCGTCCCAAGTGCTTGCATGAATTACTACCAAACCACAATAGTTTGATGAAAATGTTGGCAATGCATAAAATCCTACCTTCATGACTAAATCTCGAGCTACTACCACTAATATTAACTTCAATACCTAAGCTTTACCACATCACTTACGCATCATGCATTGCTATTATTTCACCTCTTCTTTATGATTAACACTTACTTAGAATGTGCGTGTTCAATGTCATTAAAGACGATGCTAGTGGAGGAGGATTAAAATCCCCTTTGTCCCTTCCATGCCACCGAATATATTCACTACTAAAGGAAGATTTGTTTATTAATTTGATTTTAAAAATGAGTATATTTTTTAATGATATAGATTAATAATTTTTAATATAAATGATAGGATTTAGATTTTTATAATAGGTTTATTTATTAATTTGATTTATAAAATGAATATATTTCTCATTGGATATGGAAATTCCAAATTCCTCGTTACCACAACTTTGATGACCTTCAGAGTTGATGATAAAATTATTGTATAATGGTTTTTGAATTTTCAAATGGATCATTTTTGAAATGATAGAATCCTTCTACATTTTTATTTAAAGCAGAACTTGTTTATTATTAATATTATTTAGAAAATGTTTCTTAAAACAACTTATTACATTAAAGTATCAATACTTCAAAAACATTACATTACAAACAAGTGCTACATAGTAGCTAGTGGCACTAATGTAATAATATGATGATAAATATAGCTAAATATAAATATAAATAAATAACTAAATATCAATTATATATATAATTTCATATTAAATTGATTATATCTTCAAGAATTGAATCCATATTTTAATTTATTAGAAGCGATTGGTCATTTGTCATGGTTGTTATCTAAAACAATAACAATACAATGCTTATCAATAAAGCAATCACCAACCAACCAACCAAAAGGTTCAATAAAACTGGCTCCATACTAAAGATTTTGGTAATGATGTATATCATAAGCTTAATTTGGGAATATATATGTTCTTTCAAAGAGTAAGTTAATGGAAAGATAATTTTTTTTCTATAAATATATATTTCAAGAAAATTAGTTTATTTTTATTTTTAAATTTTAATGATTTATAAAGACTGAAAAACTAATAAGTAATTGTACAGAGTCAATCTCTTTTCGTATTCAAATTTTTTCTAAATTTAATAAAAATGTCACCAAAAACTATAATTGTATCATAATTATAAGAACGAACTTTGATCATAATTTTGTGGTTTTAACTTTTTTAACTTATTTAAGATAATCAAATTCTAGAGAGTAGATAAAAATAACTTACTTATAAAATTTAAATATAAATAATAATAATAATAATTTATTTATTCAATCTATTTAAAATATATATATATATATATATATATATATATATATATATATATATATATATATATATATATATATATATATATATATATATATATATATATATATATATATATATAAAAGTTAGGTAGAAAATTTTTTCTATTAATAAAACAAACAAGTATTTAACCAATTTAAATATATATTTGGCCGCAACTTGCTCCTAAGGGAAACCAAGCCAAGTCGAGGCCACTTCTCAACAACATGGTATGCCATCCAAAAAAAAAAAATTATTCTGGGTATTTATCCAAGCTATATATGACCTAATTTTGCATTTCTAGAAATTTATTGCCTATTGCAAGACTATTAACATAATCGAAATTTAAAGCTTCTCGACATTATGAAAGGGGAAACAAAAAACTACAAAGAGAGATCAATCAAAATATTATGCGCTATCAAAAGACGACTCCACCGGAACTCATTCATTGTATTGAGCTCAGAGTTTTGTTGAGGAGATGCAAGGTAGATGATTTTCAATTCGCTTCTGGGCGCCCAACTACCAGCTGAAATTGTAGTCAGAACGCGTTCAGTCGGAAAGTCTCGCACCGTGCACACCCATATTCACCGAACAAAGCCTGGCCTTTCCTAATATTCTCTATAGACCAGGAAGACAAGAAGAAGGTCTTCTGAATTGAGTGACGCAACCACAGACCTAAATCTCTATTGGCTGCTGGTCCTCCTCCACCCTCCACATCAACCCCTCATCATTCCCACCCGTTCACCTCCTCGTTTCATTTCTAACACATTTTTTATCAATAGTTCCCCTCATGTGTGGTAGCAAAAATCATTGCACGATGACAGCGCCCTCGCCCGTGTTTTATCAGACGTTCAGGTTTGCCGACGGGCACCTTATTTTTTCTCGCCGCGGTTCCCCCAGTATGTGGATTCTAGAATTGGTCATCATTGCACGAGCCATGACTATAACCTTTGCAATCAGATATGGTTATTTTATAGAAGAGTTCCTCGCATGTGATAAAGCCGAGCCACAACCGCCTGTTTCGATGTCATATAGCCTTGTTTACCTAACATGATAGTAAAACTATAATTTTAAAACCATGTGATTTTTCCTTTCCGTATTTTTTTGCTTCCACCATGTGAATCAACGAGCCCATCACCATTTGAGCAAGACCACTATATCTGAAATTATGCGACCCCATTAGAAGCCTTACTAGGTTTTCTACCTGCCCTGATGGACCTTATTCCCAAACCTGCATAAACATGACCAAACACCAAGGGGGTGGCCATGGGGTGAAGTCCCCGCAAGCCATGGGGAAAGAAGAAAACCCTAGGAGTAGTTCGAACTCCTATGCATTAACAAATAAGAAAATTAACAAATAATAAAACAACCCATCCCGACAGGCTCGACGACAATAAAACCCATAAGAAACCGAGCAAACGATTCCCCAATCCAAGCCTGGACAGACTTGACCTTAATATGACCCCTTGGGTCAATACAAGGTGTGACCTGGTATAACCCCATTTAAGATAAGAAAATACAAACAAGACGGAAAAAATACAATCTAGGGTAAACATCATGTTTATCATTGATGTAGCGCATGCAACATAGAGACAACATTCACCCCTGCACCCTATCACCTCTAAAACCAAGTATACCCACTCCCCTTAACCAGGAAATCTCGCCTGCTGAAGAAAGGGGAGAACATAGGTCACATAATTAATATTCAACACAGCCGCCGAGAGCACACCTTTTCGCCGGCTCTTCTCGTTCAGCATGCAACACTCGACTATCTCCACTAGCTCATCGGCTACCCAACCAAGTACTTACCAACCCCACTCAACATACAACATCCAAATGCCAATGCCGACCTTTGATACCTCTCGGCCACCTCCCCGCGGGTATTTACCAGACAGGCGAGCGACCGCGCTCTCTCTAAGCATGTGAGGGTGGTGGGTCGACACGTCAAGGCACCTTTCATTGAATGGGGATGATGGGATTGGGAACTAGTTCTACACCTATGAGATTTGGCAAATGATATTAATATATAAACTATTTTAGTACTAAAATCCTCTATAATTTTAAAAGAAAATAAAATTACAAACATAAAAAAATTAGAAATAAAAAATAGCAAGCATTAATTTATATTAAAACAATTATTGTTATAAAATTTTAATTAACGTTAAACATAATAAATAAGTGATTATATATGACTTCCATACAGAAGAAGAATAAAGATTGTATAAATTTAGATCTTAGACTTTTTGTGATCCATAATGGAGGAGACATCTTTTGGATTAAAATGTATTGATTTTCTTATTTTTATTTATATATATTTATTTTAATTAATTAAACTAAAATTTTCAATTTAAATATTTTAACCTTTCTACGAAATTAAATTTCATCAACTAATATGGTTCTATAATTACTATTTATAGTAAGAAAATAATATTTTAATTCATTTTAATACTAATTTGCAACGACTAACTCGATCATAATGTACCCTACTTTATTCTATGGAATTAATTTAGTTTTTCATTTTGTCCTGTAGAATGAAACCATTAGTTGGTTTAAAATGTTGACCTAACTTTAAAATGTGATTAATTCAAAGATATTTTATTTCATCATATAAATTTTTAATCATACATAAAATTCTAACCAAATTAAACATAACCTTAAAATATTAAATCTATATAACTTATTGCAATAAAAGATATTATTCACGCATATCTGAATACGTAATAGACTTCAAAAAGTTCAAGGACGTACCACTCGTGTAAAAACAACGAAGAACCCAAGTGGACTATAATATGTTTACGTGGACCCACATTAAGAGGAAAATGAGGAATAAAACACATTGTTTAATTCATTACAATTGTCAACATTGTAGCTTTATATGGTCGTTTTAATCGTGCTATTTATTAAAACAAGCTGTGACAGGAAAGAACATAAGCCAAAGGTCACGAGAGAGTTAAGTATGGAATTCAAATTAAGCTATTTAAAATAGTGACGATTGTTGTAAAATTATTAACATTTCTAAAATAATGTCCAATACACATCAATACTCAAGATAATTTGATAGTCAACAACACAAATAAATTAAATTATTTTGAAAAATAATAAATTGTAATTTTCAATGTTTATATTGAATTTTAAGAAGTCAAATCAATATGATTTGACCAAAAATAATAATAATTTTAATTTCCAATGTTTAACTATAAAAAATATTATATTAATTTAAGTTAAACCAAATTAATATGGTTTGACCAAATACAGTGCAGTATCTACTACCTGCAACAAAGATACTAATGGGTTTAAGTATGCTAGTAACAATTTTAAAAATAGTTGTGGAAAACTCTAAATTTACATAAAACAATAGATAATGGTACCAAACGACTTGTTATTTTAATAACAAGAAAATATATATATATTATTAATTTTAATTAGAAAAATAGCAATAAAAACATTTAATAAAAAAGAATAATTATATATTTATAGTAAAAGTTAACCATATACATATATAATATATAATTATTTAAATAACAAGAAAACAAATAAAATAATAAAAATATTAAAATATTTAATCGATAAACTAAAATGCCATTAAATCATACCCTATTTTCAATGAATATATAATATATGCATCAAATAGGCGTAACCAACCAACGATATGATGTAACATTCGTATATGATTTTTGGAAATATATTTGTATAATAGGAAATCTATTTCAATGAGTTAATATCAATTTTTGCAGATTAAATAGAATAAAACATAATCTTATTGTTACAAAGCAGATAAATTTAGAGACATTTATTATAGGCAGTTCTAGTTAATTATTATTTTTATTTAACAAATTTAATTATAAATGTTAGATCCAAGATTTTTGTGGACTGATAATGGATAGAAAATCTTTCGGATTAATCACATCATTGATTTAATATTTAGCCAAACGATCTAATGTGGTTCATCCTCAGATAAGGTGAAGAAGAAAACTGATCCTAATGAATAAATAGTAAAGATGCATCATTGCCTGAGTTAGCTGCTAAACTACTTAAAACTAGTTTTATTAGTTATTTGGGTTAGAAAATTAAAAAGTTTTTAATTATTTAAAAATATAATAATTTGGAAAAAAGGTTAAATTATAAAATCCATATGGAGAAGGGGTGACTTAATAGGGGATAACATCAAAAGTATTAAATTATGAATGATATAATAATTTATAAAATGACATAGAGGTAAATGATAAAAATGGAAAATATTAAAATGAATAAGTTATAAAACTAAAAGGGAGAAGAAAATAATATAGAAATAATTTTAAAAAGAATGAAGTAAGAGAAAAATAGAAAGGAATAATATACAACAAATAAAACGAGGAAGATTTATAAATATTATTGTAAAGAGTTTATATAAAATATATGAATGTCATAAACAACAATGATATGTGTGTGTGTAAATTAAAAGAAAGGGAGATAATATAATAATATAGTTTCATAAAAGTAAAAATAAAAGGAAAAAGTATAAGAAACCAAAAACAAAGGAAGAATAAAACCAAAGGAAAACCCCGCACGAGGGTTGAGTCACCTGAGAGAAATGAAATCCAAATTTTTACTTAGTTTCACTCCATCATCTCTGAGATTTTTAGGGTGGCTTCAATTTCAATAACTTCCTCAACTTTCTACAGGAAGTGACCACCCAGCAATGACTTTCGAGTCTTCTGCTATGTCAGCATGATTTACCACATGTTCTGGGAGCACAAGTGATCAATCCAGGTCAATGTCTCCAACATGTTCAGATTATATGTCTAATGGATCAACTAGTTTCTAACAGGGGAGAAAGGAGCATGAAACTAAACAAACACCTTTTCATGTCCTTTGGATCTATATAGTCTTAAACTCATCCCAGAGACCTTTCTGATGGTACCGATAGCTCCAATGAAGAGGCTAATATTTCTCCCCAGGGATGTTACACTGTACTGGATAAATGAAAGATTGTTTTAGAGATATGATCCAATCAGTAACATTTTTGAGCCTTAGAGGCTTTTTAGTTACTTAAGACCTTGAGACTTATTATACCCAATAGCTCAAATACATTTAGAAGATGGCATTTATCCGAATCCAAATGGCTAGACACGTATATTCTAAGAGCCCAAAGCTGTGAGTGTAGAGAACAAATTTCTGAATAAGATAAAAGATGAGAAAAAACTTTTTAATTTTCCAACTAATTAACAACAATGATTAGTTTTTAAAGGCTACGAATAATAACTCCTGCAATGATGCATCCTTACTATTTATTCATATTGAAATCAATTTCATCTTTCACCTTGTCCTAATGAATCCACATTGATATTTGAAATGTCAACCAAATCCTAATGATGTGATAAATCCGAATGATTTTCCATATTGATTATAAATATAATTATTTTCATATCATTTTTATTTAATTTTAATTGATCAATAATATTAAATTACAGTAACTAAATAAATTAATGATAGCGGGAAGACAAATTGACTCGAAAATATTAATTACTACCGTAGCTGCTCCTCTTTTTGAAAATAACCTCCTAATCATAATAAAGCAGTACCTTTCGCACCATCAGATAAAATGTTAGACAATTTAAAATGTTTTAGGCTATTCATACAACTCTTCAACCTAACTACCTAACTAACTCTAACTTACTTAATCTCTCACTTCCTCGACAGATATAAATGCCAATACATATATTAATAATATCTGAGAAGCCATGACCTATTTTGGAACACCCAAGAATCCCATGGGTAGGTGTGGAATGCGAAAAGTCACAATGGAGTCCATGACCTTGAATATGAAACCAAGAGCCACCACGAACATAAATGTACATCTTTGTATAATGGAAAAATAAGAAAGCCTCACGCTTATCTTTCATTGTGTGTTGAGTCTCTTGTGTGTGTTTATTCTTCTAGCACTGTGTTTTAACATGGTGTTTAACATGGCATCGCAGCCAAAACTGCCTACAATCACTAACCTTGAGTGAGCCATTTGTGTTTATGGCCTCGTGTATCCGCAAAAACTCTTGACATTTTTGTAGCAACTCGTAGTTTTCCGTAGCGGTATCGCATTCAGAAAGTGGTTTTGGAGAAGGAGCAACATTCAGAACGGTAATTCCGGCATTGGTTTTGAAAAGACCGCACATTTGAAGGTTGATTTCTTCTTGTACTGCCCATTAAATTTAATTTGGAGAGTCGTTGGAAAAAATTTCTTAATGTTGATTCCCGAAGAAGTTTAATATTTTTTAGTGGAAAAAAAGATTTCGTAGTATTTAAATTCGCATTTTTAAGCTACAATGAATATTAAATAGGGCTTCAAAAATTTTGGCGACAGAAATTTCGCCACACGCTCGAAGAAGTTTCGCTTGCATCACCGAAATCTTCTCGAAAATTCCGGATTTTTAAAGTTCATTTTCCGTTGTTGGGTTGTCGAGTACCGAAGTTTATTCTAACAGAGATTTCTTGAAAGAATTCCTCGCCATGAATTTCCGCCGTCCCTCTTATTCTACCTCTCTATTAATTTAAAAATAAAAAATAAAATAAAATAAAAATAAAAAAATAAAATAAAAAAATCGAGTGTTCTTTGGCCTACGGCTCTCACCTCCCCGCAAGCCTAACCCCAAAGCCTCTACCTCACGGCTCCTTCCTAATGCTAACCCACCAACTCAATCCCTTATCCCTCCGGTGCTACTAACGAGACCACCTCATCGCTCAAACCTTCACTCATCGCCCTCAAACTCGCCACGCAGGCGCAACGCTCCCTCCTCACATCTCTCACCCCACATTTATCGAAACTTACCGACCACACCTCCTCGCCCTCTCACGCCCTCCTTATCACTCCGGCGTCCCTCAACTACGCCACACACGCCCTTTGCTCTCTCGATCGCAACTCCTCACATGCGGCTACCCTCACGCCCTCTTCCCCCATTCACTTCCTTCCCTCCCTATTCCGACCACCGCGCCCCCCATCCCTACCAGCGCTCCACCACGGCATTCCCGCTCACCTCGAGCTACACCTCCATGCCCTCATTCTACATACCTTCCGCCCCCCGCACCGAGCTCTTACCCCGCCCACCTGCCTCCCCACCTCCTACCCGCGGTGTATCCCCCACTTCATCTCCTCAATGACTTTCTCTTAATTTTTGTAATTCCTCTCCTATTTTACATTTATCCGTTTTTAATTTTTTAAATTTTGACATTTTTTTAATATTTTCATTTATTAATTAATTTAATTTTTTAAAATTTCTCCCTCCATTAATACAACTCTCTTAATACAATACCTCCCCATCCAATCAAATTTTGCTCTCCCATTTTAAATTCATTTTTTAATATTATTAAAAAATTAATTAATCACTTTTTTCTCCTTTAATTAATTCCCTATAACTTTTTTAATAATTCTCAAAACTTCCTAAGTTTTCCATCCTCTTAATTCCCTCCTCTATATTTTTTTTAATTTTCATAGTTCTCATTAATAAGTTTCCCAATTTCATTTTTTTAATTTAATTATTTTAAATAAAAAAATTAAATAAAAGAAAAATAATAATAATAAAAAAATAGCAGAGAGAGAGGAAAAGAGGAAGAGCAAAGAAGAGAAAATGAACAAAGAAGAATGAAAATGACACATGTAGGAGCGTATTAGACGAATATATAGAGAAAATTGCAGATTTGACATTAAAATTTGTGGTACATATGAGTGATTTTTTAAATGATATTTGAAGACAAGTTTGCCATCATTTTCAAAAATAGCTATTTGAAGGAAAGTCATTTTTTAAAGGCCTCTCGACAAGTCTTTGTCGCGATCACATTTATGTAAATATTGTATTGCATTGACATTATTGCAGGGACATCGCTTTTCAGTTGCAATCAAGATTTCTGAGTTGTTGAAAATTATGGATTGCCCTCCATCATTGAGGAGTTAATATTGTAATTTGAGAATTATAGTTGAAGTTTTCAGAGTCATTTGTATTTATTGAAAATAAGCATGTATCATGACAAATCGGTGCATTTTTCGGGTTGAAGCCGAATTTCATTTTTGAGCTATTGTTGAAATGGCCACAATCAATGACAAAATATTATTTGAACAACCTCATTCATTCAAATGTTGATGATGTGATAAAGCTGAGTACAGATGCTCTTTGTAACATTCAAAGTTGTTTACAAGATGCACAAGAAAAGATTGAGTTTTACAAATGGAATTCACCATTAATAACTTCAACAAAAGAGCCATTCCTAATCAAGCCTCGCTCTAAGATTGTGAAGCATCATCAGAAGAAAGAATATAAAGTTGTAGTTGATCCACATTCGGGCCCTTGTACTAGAGTAGATTTTCATGCAGATGCAAAAGAGTCAAAGACAGTACTTCAAGCCCATCATCAAACCTTGGGAAGAGCTTTTCCACAACAAGCACAGAACCGGTCTTGGATATGATAAGGATGTGTCCTTTCATATTCTGTACTACACAAAGCCCATCATATTTCGGTAGAGTGCCGTATCTTTTCGATGATACCACCGCAATTGTTCTGCAGATCCTCGCTTCCATTAAACAATCACGTATCGTAAAATTTCCAACATCAGGCGGATCGTAGTGCCATTATGTATGAAAGATCATTGTTTTTGATCTTCATCCATGCAAGCACTGGTCGCCACACTATTCTTCGACATAAGCCGCCGCAACAACCAAGATTCATCTTGGATGGATCGCTTCTGGTAATGGGCATCAACAGCAAGAAGATGTTTTTAATACACATGTTAGAACTTGTTCAAGAATATTGAGCAAACTTGCAAGCAGAGTTTTCGCTATCATTCAACACTTTGTCCTCGACAGGGGGGAAAATGGTGGTCATGTACAAGTTTTTGACGATAGATTGCGAGTCAAGCCACACCTCATTCCATGTTCGTAGTTGTAGCGATTACTACGCTCAGCCAAGCGAGCTTGAGCCACACCCGCTTCGGCTCTGATTCGAGATGTATCTAGAGACACGGATTCGATGAGTGCCTTTCAAGTTGGTGGACAACCTTAAACCACTATCTTTGGTTGGTGGATAACCTAAAACCAGGTAGACCTCCTTTCTTTAGGTTGTCTCCTTCATATATGAGGAACACTTCCTCTGCAGAAGCCTTCTGCCTTCATGCCTTGGTTGAGATCCAGAAATGTCACAAACATTCTGCTGTTAAATCCTAAAACTATCATGCCAGTAGTAGACCTCCTTCTTTGGGGTTGAAGCAGTCTCCTTTATGAGGAAAATTCTCTGTGCTGGCAGCCTTCGCTTCTTGCTAGTTTTAGCTCCGGGAACTCGCAACAAGTATTAAGTGCTCTGTGCTGTTGGTGGTCATCCTTCACTTATCTTCTTTTTTCCTAACATTTACAAAGATGATTCAGCCCAAGTGTTGCATATTTAAAATTTGTAATAACCTTTTTGGACTCACACATACCCCTTCTCGGATTAAGGGGGATGTTGGAACACCTAATCCTACATGGGTAGGTGTAGCCATGCCTGGTAATGGAGTCCAAGTGACCTTAGAATATGAAACCAAGAGTCACACCATTGTACTATAAATGTACATCTTTAATAATGAGAACATGCCTCACTCTTATCTTTCATTGTGTGTTGAGTCTCTTGTGTGTGTGTTTATTCTTTCCATACACCATGTGTGTTTTAACATGGTGTTTAACAACCCACAAAAATGATAGCATTTGTCGTACATTTACAAAGGCAGTTCTACCACTTCTCATGGTACTATTGTACACTCTCATGGGTGGCATTACACTTAGTGTTCACATGTGTTTATAGACCAAGGGGCTATGGAATGAGTTATTGTGGGCTACACCATTAGAGCCTTCAGATAAAAGTTAGAAGCGATTGGTGACCGTAACTCTTCTTGGTTTACCCTATCCAATAGATTCTGGAAGATTTGTATTGGAGACTATATTTGGACTTTATACAGCAACACAAAAAGTTATTGAAATTTCAGATCTTCATAGAATATAATAAGTTTTTTATGATATTATTATTATAGGTGAAATACATATATAATTGTCCATCTATGCTATTTTTCAATGATGACTTTGAGTTTGATTTTACCGCTCCAATCCTAAAGTCAACTTAGTTGTTCATTTATCAGATTTTCAATCAAATTAAAGATGGTCCATTTTTCATGTTCTATACTTTGTAAATGCCTGGCTCCACTTATAAAAAGTAATTGTGCAATATGTATTTTAAATTTAAGATTTTATTGTTGTAATTTAGATCATAAATATTTATTTTAATTTTAAAAAATAAAGAATAAAGCACGTTCTCAATGAGATTCTCTCTCGTGTGAAACACAAATTTGATTTGATTGTTGGGTTGTTATACGCACAGAACCAAACAATCATCACATTGGACGTAAAATTTTATTGTAAGAGGTAATACTAGAAGTAATAACCATACCTTCGTTGTTTTCTTCAATCATTACACATATGTTTTTCATTTTTTTTCTTTATATTTTTCATGTATGTACAGAACAAGTATCCAATTTATGACAACTGCCGAAGATGTCACTAAGGTGAGTATATCATAAACCAATACATTGCTATGTGGTTATGAAGTTCACTCATTTCAAGTAGGATGCATACTTTTCTCATTGTGATATTGATGATTATTATTAAGACATCAAAAATTTTCAATAGATGAAAGCATTCAAATAGTTCACGGAATAATTCTTAAATATGAATTAATATTTAGATGTTGATGCAAGCAAGATAATTATACTAAATAGTTAAAAGATGTTGATGCGAGGTTAATCATAATAAATAGTTGATAGAATTAATTTTAGATTTGGAATCATTTTAATTTAAAATTAAAACAAATATTTATATTTTTATTTTGAATAATGTAATAAATTATTTAGTTAAAAATATTGTTTTTAATTAAATTTGAATATATATCTAAATAAAACATAAATATAAGACATTAATTCCATTATATATTTAATAGACACTTATATTTACAACTAAATTTATTAAAATATATAATATTTATTTCTTGAAATGTCTATTAGTGAATTTAGGTTAATTTGGAGAATGTTTTCTTCAAATTGTTGTTGATATTTGTAAATATGATTATTAATGGGATTGACATAACATAGGTGTATATAAACTACAATCACAATATTTATTTTTTGTTTGTCAAGTGATTTTCTAGATGACACTGCTTGACTGACTTGAGAAACTTGAATCAGCTACACCAACCCTTAACATGACCTCTATTTTTTCCCACAAAGTTTTGAATATGACCTTCACATCATGAAGTGACTTAACAATATACCCCCGTCACCATCTATTCTACCCTTATGAGCTACCACAATGTGAATAATTTAAATATTAATATTAACAATTAATATATATTTATAATATTTATATTTTAGTAATATAGTATTTCAATTATAATATAAAAAAAAAAAATAGTCTACCTTTCATCTATTCTAAATTTATGAGCTACAACAAATATAATATTAATATTAATATTAAACACTAATTAATATATATTTATAATAATTAGATTTTTAGTACTATTGTATTTCTCATAAATTATAATATAGTAATATTATTATATTCATATTATAATATTAATAATAATTAAATATATATCAATATTAATAATAGGAATTAGTATTAAGTTTTAGTATTAATGCAATAAATTAAATATTCAACTATATATATAAATTTAATTTATATTAAAATTTTAATATTAAAATCAATATTAAAAACCATAATATAAAATCATAATATTATAAAACCTAAAGAGTTGAATGTATAATATTGATTTCTTGCAATTTTTAAGCTAGGTCGACTAAGTAATGAGAACAATGGCTGCATTAGTTTTCTAATTAATAAGCAGCCTCACGACATCAAAATTTACAATGCAATGATTTGTTTATCTTTAAGATCGGGATAAGCTTGTGGTTGTAACGGGCCGCTAAGCCTCATTTATAGGCTCCTCTCCTGGTTTACCATTTTCCATCGCTGGTGATGCCGCCATTTATCATGGGGTTTTATGTTGTTGTTGCTGCACCATAGAAGAACATATCGCCACATACAACTACAAGTCACTTTTGCGAGCCAGAGGAAGCACATTTCCAAGGATGAGACCCAGACCGCTTTAAAGCCGTTCACCTCACAACGCCGCTAAAGCTACCACATTTGCCTCGTTGCAGCCGTGGCCGAGATCTGCTCTCCTCGGATGTGCAGAGCCCAACCAAGGAAAATCCGTCTCCGATCAAGACAGGCGGCATTTTCTCGCCAGGAAATATGATCAGCTGAGATGACAAAGGTCAGCTTCCACTTTGACACGATAGCGAAGATTTTCAGATCTACTTCCCCCCGCCTTTCAAATCCAGATCTTCCTCTCGAGAAGATCCATGTTATTTTGGGTCCGCTCTATCGTACGAAGATCTAAGTCTGAGCACAAAGTTGGGATTCCCACAAACTCTTTAAAGACTTCACGGCGGTAAACAACTTGATGCCTCTTTTCCCCTTTCATTCTACAACATTAAGAGAAAGCACTTTAGTTGTATCCCTTCACAGAGAGGAGGAACCATAGGAAATTCCTCTTCTACTCCAAAATTCTTCCTATAAGGATGTTGTCCACAGCCCAAGAAAGCTACCGAAACCCCTCGTCGCCCCCAAGCCTTTTCTAGTTGATAAATTATAAAATGTCCCTCCATTGAGATCTCCCACCCAGTCTCAGGATCAGCTTTCCAAAATTCGCAGAAACAACTATCATATGCAAACATTCAATGGATCGTGGCCTCGCACAAAGGAAATCTATGAGTGGATCTATGCAACCTCGACCCACAACTAAAAGAGGAGATCGTTCTTTCTCAAAGGGTTTCTTCATAGTTCCGCGATCACACCGAGGATTACCAGCACGAACAGAAGGGGCCCGTGATTTGGGGAACAACTCGGGCTATTCTTCACCCCTAGTTCCTTGATTTCGACCCGCCTACACCGCCTCATCACCAGACTTTCGTCCTGGTCATGCTTCCCAATTACCGGCCCATTTATGGCACCTTTCGCCCACCGAGAATAGGAAACACCTTGGGACGCCGTCCGACTACACGCTGAGTCCCCAAGGCCTCGACCAAATGAATCTCAAGACTGGTGGATTACAGTGACGTTAGCTTCCAGATTACGAGAATACCACCCCGCTCGCTGTTGTCACCAAACAAGGCACCTTCAATTTTTTTGCCCCACACATTCCTTGGAAAATAAATAAATAAATAATTTAAAATCCAAATCCAGTGATTGATTCCGTAGTCCGCCTCGTGGATGACTCGAGTCCTCAAGTTTAGAGGATGAGAGACGAGGCGTAAATGGAACACGAGATGAAGACTATCATCCGCCGTACCGAGGATCCTCCTGCATTTACGGACGCTGGCTCAAAAACGCACCTTCATGAGACCCACTCCTCCTCATAAGGAGACTCCTTCGAGGGAGCCACACCCGCCCATGTGGTCCTGGCTCGTCCAATGGCTCTTCGGATGGGTTAAAGTTACCAAAAATAAAGGGAAAAAACTCGCATGAAGGCTTCTTCCCATTTTGGGTAGAACCTAGGTGCCTTTTCTTTCTTGTTCTCTACGTCACGCTTCTTAGCTCTTTTGCTTGTTTCTCTTACTCTTCAATCATAAGCGATAGTTCATCATTTCAAATTAGCCCATTTCTTGCTCATCTTGGTTGTAATCTCACCTCTTGTACTATATTTTTTTAATAATTTATCTGTCCAAAAAAAAAATCTTATATATATATATATATATATATATATATATATATATATATATATATATATATATATTACTTCCTTTCTTGAAATAAATACTAGTGAAGTGTGAATTTAAATTAAAACATTTTTCAAAGTTGCTTTCCTAATAACACTAGAAACATAAGTTGTTCATCCCAAATTATTGATAAATATTTAATAACAAACTAGTATAAAACTTCTAATACTCACTTATGTTTTATCGTGTTGTGGATTTAATAAGAATTACCATTACTTAATAAACACCAAATTCAACTTTCATAAAGGAATAATATGTGTTATTTCAATCAATGTGAACAATTTTATGTATTTCTTTTGTTTTAAATATCAGAGATCCATTGATTCCTTTGCACAATCAAGCTCACTTGAAATATGAGATAATTCAATTACTAAAATTTTCAGACTTTTTCATAGCTCAAGCTAATTAGGAGTTCATGAATTTTGCTCAAAATTGAAAGTGCTCGAAACTATACTTAACCCAAGCTTAATTGCACTGCTGCTCGATTCAAAGCGCCTACGAACGGTTCAAAAAACCAATGTCGATGATAGAGTATCGTGCTCGACGATTTCCTGCCACTAAAATTATGGTGCAAAGTTTGGATCGGGATGCCCAATCAAGAAAGGTACAACAAGAAAAAGGGAATATTTGGGAATATTTATTTTTCCCAAGCTTCATAATATTTCTACCAAGTGGCACCTTCGTCTGTCATTGATGTGTTGTTCACATATTTTATAGCCAGAGCAGTGACACGTGGCCGCCCGAGGGCCGCCACGTGTCCCCCGTTTGGTCGTATAAATTTTTGCCGAGGCCGGGCCCCACCCCACGACCGCGGCACATAATAAGAGTCTTACCGTTTTCTGAGCTACTATTGTGTTCTTACCCATAGGTGCCACATCTATTTGAAGTTGAATAGTGTTGCATATGGAGGGGATCATGTAGCCATCCCAACCTATCATGCCCCAAACCTCCTTAGCTACATGTAACAAAAACTTATCACACATATATTGTTAACCCACGTTATGAAACCATTACCACCTAGCGGCATTAAATTTCAACCCAGCCCACATGTGAAGCTGACAGATTTGTTACTTGTGTTAGTGAATCGCCACTATTCCAAGTTCCCGCGCCTAACTGTGATAATGGTAGTTAATAAATTACAGGTTTGGGGGCTGCGCATGTACACCAAGTACCCTACAAATTGAATTTTTTATGTTAGTTTGACCAGGGAGTTTAGTGCCTCACCCAAATTTTGGAGGTTATGCTATTTTAATCGCAAAGCACCCAGCCTTTCCATTTTTAGGGGAGGTTTTAGAGACATTGGGAAAAAGGTCACTGTGGTCAATTTTTAAACCACCAGAAATAAGAGCTCATCAGACTAATTTGAGACTGGAGCCATTGGTGCAGAGGAAACAACTATTGGAGGCTTGTAAACACATGTATTTAAAATCATACAATGAAAGATGACATACTTGGGGTTAGACCAAATGGGATGTATCCCAAGAGGGTGAAATACTTCATCATGCCCATCGTGTAAATCTTATGTGGTTTTATTTTCTAGGCATATGTTTTTGCCATATATTTAGGATTATTTTTGGTATATTAAAATTCAATTCATTCTATGTCATGTTAAATTCCCAATCCTACAAACAAATGGAGAAAATATGTACATGTTTTGTAACCTAAAAGACACTGAAAACAACATGTATCTATCTTAAATCAGTAATAATGTATATAGTTTATTCCTTCTATATTACAAAATATTTTTAACTGCTATGTTTTCACACATGTCAGGCCTGGGTTTCAAGAGATAAGAAAATTGGTGGAAGTGAGGTCTAAAAGCATTATTACAGCCATGAGGCGTATCACACATTCTCCACCACCTAGTTCTCACCTCATAAAGAAGTAGAAGAAACATTAAGCATGTCGCAGGGGAAGAAGAACTGAAAGAAGAAGGGATCTCAAAGAAGAAGAACTGAAAAGCTTAGAAAACATTCGGGACATGAGACCGAGATGGTGGAGAAACCTTTACCAAAGGAAATGAGAGACTAGAAGGAGAAGGATCCAAACCTTCATAAGGAAGGAAGGGTGGATCATCAGGAGGTCAAAATGATGGTGATATCCAAAGAAGGGAAATGGAGGAAATGGAGAAGAAAGTGTCACTATCCTCACCCTCATCATCATCATCCCTACTTACTCTCGGGACATCACCACACATTAAGTTCAAGACTGCAGAGTTCTTTTTTTATAAACTGGATATGAAGTTTGAATCAATGTTTATCAATGGCAATGGAATGCAAAACTTGAGCACTGGATTAGAAATTGAACAGAGAATTCAGAACCTTCTAAGTGGATGATGGATACCAAAATCCAATTGGGCTTCATTGAGAATGGAAGGTGCAATACTTGTTTGAAAAGTGGCCAAGACAAAGAGCACTGGGCAAGAAGATTATCCTATCATGGACTGATTTACTATCAAAAATAAAACAACACCATTCAATAGTCACAGAAATACAATGAACTAGCAAAACTTTATACAATTTCAAAACACAAAAATGTGCAAGTTTACACCCTAGAATTTAGGGGAAGAGTTTCTTATTAGGGTAGATTTTCATGCCAAGATACTTTATTCATATACAAAAGCACATAGCTATCTAAGACATGTACCATTCTCATGTTTAACCCCACAAGTCTAGACAGGTATGTGTTCAAAGCACACATCTAGAAGCAGAGGGAAAAAATTTAATGAGGATAGGAAACAAACTAGGAAAAGAGAATACCTCAAAATGTAAAAGAATGCATCTCACAAGAAAATAGGAGAAAAAAGAACCGTAAACATTTCTCAAAAGAAGGCTATGATGTGAAAACTTATTGTTGGAAATTTATCCCCAAAAGAGGCCCAAACATCAACAACAAAGGGAAACAAAACTGAGCTGGCAATCAATGGATTTAGAGAGATTCAGGATGAATTTAAAATTACAACTATGGGATTGAAGAACATGAAGGGAAAGACTGAAAACTTAAACCTAGTACTAGTACATCAAATCACATACAAGCTCCAAATGAAGAAGAGAGAATTGAACTGCTTTCATGTGAGGGTCATATCCAAACATACCAAGATTGGACACATTGTTTGATAGGTTACAAATCAAACCTAATCTCAAGACTTAGTCAAGAAACTTAATTCAGACTATTCCACATCCAAATCCTTATCCACTTGGTTGATGCAAATTTAAAGGTTTCAAAGAAGTGTATATTGCGACTTGCAATCACCTTATTACTTGTTGACACCGTTGAATTAGATGGTTCCGCTTAGGGACACAATAGGTAGTGTTGGTACCACACCGTACGATAGGAAAGAGATCTTCCATCACTAATGGAGAAAATACCATTTATACAAAATATGAAAAGAGTACATTATTAGAGCACATCGCAAGAAGAAAAATATTGCTATGTTAAACAAGATGTAGAGGTTAGTGAATTCATAAGAATTTTTTTAAATTACAATGATTAAGCCTAAAGTCGATGTTAATCATAGTCCATTTTATGATTGTGATCCCAAGTTTAAATTAGATTTATATGATGGGTTGATGCACATCATGCAATGTTTGAAGAGCCAATAGGATTGCTTCCAAAAAGGGAGATTCAACATGAGATTTAGTTGCAACAAGATTGTCCCTTCAAACACGCATGTATCGCATGTCAATAATGGGAGAATGCTGAAATAAAGAGAAATCAAGGACATGTTGGAGGACTAGAAACAAGAATCCGCTTACGTTCACTCATAGTCTTGATTCCGAAGAAAGATGGGACTTGGTACATGTGTGTATGTATCTTCTTGGCGTAGCTTTGAACAAGATAATGGTAAAGAATCGATACCTACCCCAAGGATAGATGATCTACGGATCAACCGAAAGAAGAAATTTTTTTCACTAAAGTTAGATTTAGACAGTGATATCATCAAGTAATAATTGCAGAAAGTGATATATGGAAGACTGCATTCAAAACCAAACAAGGACTCTTTGAGTGATTAGTTATGCTATTTGGTTTGTGTAAATGCACCAATTTTCATGTTGTTATTAGAGGTAATGGTGCCAACCATTTTGATAATTTGTGATTTTTTTGTTTAGGTGATATACTTAATTTTCAGAAAACAAGAGAAGGAAATTATATTTCATGAATAGGGTGCTTGATGTTTTGAAGAAAGAGAAAATTATTTTCAAGATGTCACAAAGTGGAATAATAATTTATTTGTCATTTGGGACATTAGAAGGAGACGCAGTTGAGAATTGATAATTCTAAAGTGGAAGCCATTGTGAATCGAATTCACTAAAACATAACAACAACTTATGGCAAGAAGTTTTCTTTAGGTAACCTCATTATTTATACATACACTTTTCTACCATAACAGCCTCCTATGCATGGATGTGAACAAAGGCTTCCAATGGAAAATAGCGTAAGATTTCAAAGCTTTAAAAGACAAGATTAATTCAGCTCCACTCTTGCATTACCAAATGAACTATCTGAGATACAAACTCATGCTAGTGATTATGCGATGGCTTCTTTGGTACATGGTAAGCCTATCACAAGCTATTCTCGAAACATTCAATGGTGTTGGGTAATCAATTATCTCACATAAGAAAGTGAGTTAGACAAAGGTACAAAGCGCGTCATTGGTGAAACACTACTTGATGAAGGATTAATATACATACCATCAACAACCATTACAAAGATGGCAAATAAAAACAAAATTGCAACAATCATACGATTTCAGTGGATGGGTTTCTTCATCATTAACTGAAAGGTACAAGAAAGGTATATTTTAATAAAGTTGTTGATACTCTTTCAAGGGAAATCATAAGGGCTTTACTACTTAAAAATACATTCATTAAAAGATTGTTGTAGAACAATATGTACATGGATATTTATTAAGATGTGTATGCTAGTTTGGAGAAGGGAATCTGTTGAGAAACATTGCATGGAAATGTCATATGGTTTATTGGGGGCTGTATACTACAAGGAGAGATGCTATGGCGTGAGAGAGGCTCATTCCATTCTCAAGCTTAGACACTTTGGGGTATGTACCAGGGGAGCATTGGCTAAAGGTATTGCTATTGGCCTCACATGATAGATAGATAGTGTGTCACATTTTTATAAGAGGTTGTTCTGAAGGGGTGTAACAAGCAGTGCCTAGTATTAGAAAGCTTAAGGTTGTACACGCCACTACCGCTATTATCAAGGCCATGGGAGAGTGTCTCCATGGACTTTATTGGAGGTCTACCTATGTTAAGAAAACAACCCGATTATATTTATGGAATATGGATAGATTTAGTAAAATGTGTATATTTTTATGCGGGGTAAGGAAACTAATATCGCTAAACAAACCGCCGAACTTTATTTTCACGATGTATGGGTTCATTATGGATTGCCAACTTCTATTTTAGGACAGGATTCTGTCATTGGGAATTTTGGTCCAATCTTTGGAAGATGATGGACACAAAGATGAAAAAGAGAGCTTTTCATCCGCAACCGGGTGGTCAAACCGAGGTGGTGAACAACCATTGTGGCATCTATTGAGAGGATATTGCAGCAAACATCCTAAGTTGTGGGGATGAGAAATCGTATTATTCAACACGCTTGCCTTCCATAAATCACTTCTACAAATACATCACCTTTTGAAGCATGCTTTGGGTATTTCACAAAAACATCCTAGACTTCACTTTATATGATACAGTATCTGATGGGCATAGTGATTTTGACAAGGTTCAAATTTCTATTGAGAAAATTCATATTATTCACGAACAAGTCAAGAACAATCAGGAGAAGAGTCAAAGAAATACAAGGAGGCATGACAAATTACAGAGTTGATCACAAGTTTCAAGAAGGAGATGAGGTATGGTTTCCTATAAACAAAGAAAGGACAAGAGAAGGTAAAAGCTCAAGCCCATTCACTATGGTCCATTCAAGATCATAGCAGCAACAAAACATTTCAACTGATTTTCTTCATATATGAAATGTAATAGCTGTTAATATTGAAAATTATGTTTGTATGAGCCACCTTTGATCGGTGGACGTTAAAGGACGTTCAACTACCTTCTATTAATATTTATCGTCAGAATTTTTGGAGGAGCTCAAATAAGATACAATTTCTGATAGAGAACAAGAGCATCTAAGAGGGAAAGGACGACGGAGTTTCGCTCAAAGGCAAGAAGCTGCTGGGCGAAAAAGTGGTTTGAAGTTGGAAAGGTGGAGAGGAGTTGTACCTCGTCACTTAACAGTAATCAAGTATTAGTCCAAAGCTTCTCGACAAGAGGTAAAATGATTTCTAAGAATTTTTCGCGTTTTGAACAAACTCCATCAACCTCGAAAATGGATCGGGTAGATTCTGGCTGCTTTGATTCCTGGAGTTTATTATCGAAAACCAATGTTTTATGAGGGAGATATCAAGTTCGATTAATTTCAAACACCAAAATTACAGTTTGATCGATGCCCAATCGCTAGGTTTATCTATAGTCAACAAAAATGGGAACATTTTGAGAATATTTTTGTTTTTCCAAAGCTCATAATACTTCTACCAAGTGGCACCTTCTGGCTATTGATGTGGTTGAACATATGTTTAGGCCAATGGTTGGGTGACACGTGGCCAGCCCCTTGATTGGGTCATTTTATTTATTGGTAAATTTTGTTGAGGTCTGTGGGTCAATTTCACTTCACCTTTAGCATGTAAAGTGAAATTTTACCATCCGTGCTACCTTGTGGTTCTTCCCAGTAGGGTACCACATCTATTTGAAGTTGAATAGCGTTGCATATGGGGGGAGAACCACCGCATGTACCCCCCAAACCTTGGTCACATTATAACAACTATCACATATATTGTTAACCATAGTTATGAACCTACCACCAAGCATATTTAAAATTCAACCCATTCACATGCTAGTTTCCATTTGACGTTAAATGGTTAGTGAACGCCACTACCTGTTTTATGACTTAACATATTAACGCTTAGGTTAATAAATCATATTGTGGTTTATACCCCTACCTTAACTTTAATGTTGCAGTTATTTTACTGTGGGAGTTTAATGCCCATCTAAATTCTTAGAGTGTTGCTATTTAACTGTAGTTAACCCAACTCTCAATTTTTAGTGGAGGTTTTGTAGAGACATTGGGGAAATCTGTGTATCAAGTTTCACTGAATTTTGGTGCAGAAACAAGAGTTTAACTAGAATAATTTGAGCATTATGGAGCCATTTAAAGTGAAAACAACCATTGGATGCTTTAAACACATGTATTTGCAAAAAATTGAGCATAATGAAAGATGGACATATTAGAGCTGACTATGTGTATGAACAGAGGGTGAACTACTTCATCAGCGTTTGCCGTGGTAAATCTTTTATGTGGTCTTTTTCTCTGTTATACATCGTTGTTCAGTGTTATTTAGTTTATTTCACAAGCAAAATTCAATTTCATCATGTTTGATGGTTAAATTCTCCAATCCTTAAGAAAAAAATGATACATATATATGTTTTGTAACTCAAAAGACACTTAGCACAACAAACTAATATAATCCTTTCAAATCACAAGCATTAATCTGAAATATGATTGTAAATATTACTAAAAATATGATCAAATGTTGTGGTGGTGGTAGTAAAGGTGAAAGAAAATTCTCTGTCCGTATTTATGATGCCCATTCGTGGTGCGTCAAGATGATGACTCGATTCATCTAGGGGCATGTCGAAACATATGTGATGAAATGGAATGGATAGGTAAAGACGAGAGAGGATCCGAAGATGGAAAACTCTTTGGCCGGAGTAGGGGCCGTAGGGTGGGTCACATAAAACCCATTCCTCGTAGCTATAGCCTTCTCTCAGAACAGTTACTGAAATGGATTATTAAACATGATTGTCATGTTTATATCATCGTAAAGGATAACATTAACCAGGGTGAAAGAACACCCTACGTGAAAATGATTACGTCAAGAAGTCGTCATCATGACGTAGAGCATGAAAAGATACACCACAATAAAATGTGATAAAAGCGGAAATTTTGTATCATGATTCGGGGCATATCCATTTAAAATATGAAGATTTAATTATTTCAGTTTTATCATGCTTTTATTATGTCAGAAAGCATTTTGAAGAAAATCCCCTACCTAGCACGTTGTACCGTTCGCCCCATCAAATCAAATGTTATGATTGAAATTTTTGTATCATTCATCTTTTTCCTCCTTCATTTAATTTAACTACTCAACTAATTTTCAGAAAGATACAAATGAAGTTACAAGTGAGGAGGCACTACATTCTATTCTAGGAAAGAGGGAACTTAAGAAGGTAATGACCTATACCGTATTGGTCGTGGGAGATGAGGTGTAAATACTTATTTTTCTGCTATCAAGCCACCAACTACTACTCACCCTTCTTGGTCTTCTCCTATTTTCTCGTTTTCATATGCTTGATGGTGGATTACATTCACCACGCTCATTTAATAGGTTACCATTAGCATTTGACATAGCCATGTTCATTTTTTGATCTCCCTACTCATTGGTTGGGGATTGTATTTAATACCTACAACCCTTTTTCCCCGCTAAACCATGTGCTATCCGCTAGAGAATAAGTTGACTCCAAAAATGAACAAATAAAAGATTTTCAAAATAATTCGTACATTTTCTCATTCATGAAAACCGTATTTTGGAAAATTGTTTAAGACTTAATAAGTTGATCCATGAAGGGGAAAAGAGCCTTATAATGTTTAAACACCATGTTGAAGCACACACATGGTGTATGAGGAAGAAGAATGCACACACAAGAGAAACAACACACAATGAAAGATAAGCGTGAGGCTTTCTTATTTTCCATTATATTAAACACCATGTTGAAACACACACATGGTGTATGAGAAGAGAAACACACACACACAAGAGACTCAACACACAATGAAAGATAAGCGTGAGGCTTTTTTATTTTCCATTATACAAAGATGTACATTTATAGTACAATGGTGTGACTCTTGCTTTCATATTCCAAGGTCACTTGGACTCCATTGTGACTTTTCGCATTCCACACCTACCCATGTAGGATTAGGTGTTCCAACATCCCCCCTTAATCTGAAGGGGTATGTGTGAGTCCAAGAAAAGAGTTGTAAAACAAATCTGCAAAGTATGCATGGCAGCGCGAAGAATGCACACACAAGAGAAACAACACACAATGAAAGATAAGCGTGAGGCTTTCTTATTTTCCATTATACAAAGATGTACATTTATAGTACAATGGTGTGACTCTTGGTTTCACATTCCAAGGTCACTTGGAATCCATTGTGACTTTTCATATTCCACACCTACCCATGGAGGATTAGGTGTTCCAACATCCTCCCTTAATCCGAAGGGGTATGTGTGAGTCCAAGAAAAGAGTTGTAATACAAATATGCAAAGTATGCATGGCAGCACTTGGGCTGAATCAACTCTCTGAAATGCTGGAAAAAAGAGGTGGTTTTAGGATGACCACAAACACTGGAACGCAAAACTTGTTGCAGTTCCCGGAACTCTTCCAAAACTGGCAAGAAGCTGAAGGCTTCTGCTAGAGGAATTGTCCCTCATAAAAAAGGGAGACCTTCGACCTAAAAGAAGGAGGTCTACGACTCTCGCTCGTGGTGGTTTTAGGTTGTCCACCAACCAAAGATGAGATGGTTTTAGGTTATCCACCAACCGAAGGCATGCTCATGGGCATCCATGTCTATGGCTACATCTCTGAATCTGGAATGACGAATTGTGGCTCAGGCTCGCTTGAACTGCTAGCTACAACTCTGAACATGGAATGAGAGATTGTGGCTCAGACTCGCTTGATCTATCGTCGAAGCTTGTACATGACCACCATTTTCCCCCCTGTCAGGGACAAGGTGAGATGATGGCGAAAACTCAACTGCAAGTTTGCTCAATATGCGTGAACAAGTTCTAACATGTGTTGTAAACATCTTCTTGGCTGCTGATGCCCATTGCCAAGAAGCGATCCATCTAAGATGAATCTTGGTTCTTGCAGGAGGCTTGTGTCTGAAGCATCTGTCTGAAGAATGGGTGTGCCGACCACAGTGCTTGCATGGATGAAGATCAAAACAGTGATCTTTCATATGGCCAACTCGATCACAGTGTTGGCATTTCTCAATATGTTGTCGTGGAAGTGGAGCATGATCTGGAACAGCTGTAGGTGAACTGTCATACATAAATCCGGCACTCTGAAATCTGATAGGCTTGGTGTAGTCTGGAATATGAAAGGACATATCCTTGTCATATCCAAGACCAATTCTGTGCTTGTTGTGGACAAGCTCTTCCCAAGGTCTGATGATGGGCTTGAGAAGTGCAGGCTGAGTGGCTGCATATGCATGTAAATTTGTGCATCTACAAGGAGCTGAATGTGAATCAACTGCAATTTTATCTTCTTTCTTCTGATGAGAGTCCTTCACAATCTTCTGAACAGAAACAGGTTCGGAATGGTGACTCTTTTGCTCAAGTTCTTCTTGTTGGAGCTGAGATTCCAACTGCAAAAATTCAATCTTTTCTTGTGCATCTTGTAAACAACTCTGAATGTTACATAGAGCATCCTTGCTCATTTTTATCATATCATGAACATTTGAATGAATGAGGTCATTCAACAACATTAATGCCTCATTGATTTTGGCCATTTTCAACAATTTAGGCTCAAAAATGAATGAAAGGGTGTCGGCTACAACCGAAAATGCACCCGTTTACAATGTGATGCAACAACAAATACAAATGACTCCAAAGAATTCTCAAAGTACAAAGTGTGCTCCTCAAATGATGGAGGGCAATAAACAATGACTTACATCAACAACTCAACTTCACTGATTCCAACTATGAATGAAGAGGTAAATTCACTCACAATACAATGTCAGCTCAATAAATATCTCTGCAAAAAATTTGTAAAGGTGTAGCTGAAAACACGTGCAAGAATCTTTTTATGGCAGCTGAATTTTCTTCTTCAAATAGCTGTTTCAAACTTGTCTTCTCATGTAAAATTCTTCAAAAAATTACCCTCTTGTCAATGCCACAAATCATAGAATGTAAATCTGCAATGTATTCAATCCATGTGCTCCTCATATGCCATTTCCTCAATTTTCTGCTGTTCAAATCTCTCTTTTTCTCTCTCCTCTCTCTCTGTTGTTTTTTTTTTTTTTTTTTTTTTTTTTTTAATAAATTAATTAAAAAATATTATTTGGGATTAATTAACAAATGAGAGGAATCAAAAATCGAATTTAAAAATGGGAAAGGGAAATTTAGTGGGATGGGAGGTATTATATAAAAAGATTTATTAATGAAAGGGAGGGCGGATTTTTTTTAATTCAAATTAATTTAAAAATGAAATTTCTAAATGAGAGAGCGGATTTTTAAATAGGAGGGCGGATTTTTAAATGAAATTTTTAAATGGGAGGGCGGATTTTGTCAATGAGGGGGGCGGGATTCATTATATGAAAGGGCAGTATTAATTATGAGATGGTATTGTAAATGGGAAAGTTGGAAAGTGCGTAAGATTTGAAAGGCCGTAGGTATGGTAATCGTTGGAGAGGGGAGTCGAGCGCGTGGAGAGGCGGAGTGGGTTGGTTTCTTTTCTTAGCGCAGGCGGGTTGAGCGTGTGTAAGGGGGAGCCACAGACAGAAGAGGGGGGGGGGGGGGGCGACGTTCAACAGAGGTAAGACGCAGGTGGAGAGGGGGCCGCAAGTGCAATGCGAAGTGTGTTGAGGGCGTGTGTTTGAGAGGGGGCCAGCGTAGTGTGAGAGAGCGTTTGCAGGTGCGTTAAACCGTATAGTGTGGGGTTGGGAATGCGTTAACGCAGAGTGCAGAGAGGAGGGGGGGTGTAGCCAGGTAGGGGATAGTTGTGATGTAGAGTGTTGTGAGAATCGTGGATTGGAGTGTTGGGAACGAGGGGGAGTCCAGCCGCGTGAGGGGGTGGGTATGACAGGTGGGGAGTATGAGTGTAAGGGCGGCCTTGCAGTGAGGTCTATGGAGAGGATGCGCAGGGGCGTAGGCCAGCAGGTGAGGGAGCGCAAGGAGTAGAAGGGAGGGCCGAGGGCCGTGTCACAGGATTTTTTTATTTTATTTTATTTTATTTTATTTTTTTTTTTTAATTTTTTTTTATTTTAAAACAGCAGAGTAGAGTAAAAGAGAAATACAGCAAGAATTTTACAAAATTTTCAGCAGAGAACTTGTAGATTTTCCAGATGTATAGCAGAAGTGGAGAGTTTCCAGAAATTTTTCCAATAACCCAGCAGCAAAAGATTGGATAAATGTAGAATTAGAGATTTGCAGAAAACTCAAAAATCTTTCAATGAAAACTCGTAAATATTTCGTAAATTTCTTCTTCGAAATTCAATTTTAATTTAAACAATTTCCGTTGTGCCTCTTTAAATGCGGAATTTAAAATGCGTAGATTTCCAGAAAAAATAAACCTTCGTATGTGCAATCTGCCAATTTATGAACGCCGCTCCTCCTTCAAACCACCCCCTCGAATGCCGCCAAGGACTCACGTCGCGCCTCTTCAAAACACTCGCCGCAAAAATTCCCAAATGCCGCAAAAATGTCAAGCACTCTTGCGTATATGAATAGCTTGCGACACAAATGGCTCACTCAATTTGGAGCAGGGCCAGAAATCGCCCGCTCTGATACCATGTTAAACACCATGTTGAAGCACACACATGGTGTATGAGGAAGAAGAATGCACACACAAGAGAATCAACACACAATGAAAGATAAGCGTGAGGCTTTCTTATTTTCCATTATACAAAGATGTACATTTATAGTACAATGGTGTGACTCTTGGTTTCACATTCCAAGGTCACTTGGACTCCATTGTGACTTTTCATATTCCACACCTACCCATGGAGGATTAGGTGTTCCAACAGATAAGACGTGAGTGAAGAGCCACACATCCAATTTTGCGGAGTTGCTCCAAAGTATGA